>VCJI01002268.1:7138-24480 GCA_024139395.1 Backusella morwellensis
CATACTGACTTGCGGGATCAACCGCACTTCTATTTAGAAGTACGAAAGACAGCACAAAGGTTGTAATAAAATAAATGTAAATGAAAACTATTGGATTGAAAATGAATACAAAATCTGACAGAATATCAAGAGTACTCACGCGCTTTGTTTACTTCCCCTCCCCTCCCCTTCCTCTTCATGTAATCAAAATTATTATATTACTTTGCAGACATGACTATTAATAACTAAAAGGAAAAAGAAAGATTCTGACTGTTAGAACTTTTGTAAACGTTCTGCTTTTTTGTTTGTTTGGTATTTATAGTTTATTTTCTAACAAATTACATAGTATTGATTAAGTTAAAAGAGTTTCGATATAATATGATGGGAATCAGTTTTAACTAGAATAAAAAAGAAGATACAAATGATTTACAGGGTATAAGTAGGCGGCAAAAGCCACTTTGCAAGCCGTGGAGTAACAAGATAAGATATAGGATATGCATAGAACATAATAATACGATGATGCCATATAGATGTGTATATGGAAGAAAGAGGATCATAGAGTAATTACAATAGCGCGTTTGCTGCCATTTGGTTTATAAATAGTTGGTGTTCTGCCAGTTGCTTTGCTGCTAGTTCGTTTGCTGCTATTTCAGCTCTTCTTGCAGCACATACAGCGTCGACTTTCCAGTGTCGTTTATAAGCATCGCTACGAGCAAAGCTTTTTCCACAACTGCACTTGAATGGTTTAACGCCAGTGTGAAGCATTCTGTGTCTTTTTAAATCATGGGGACGTGCAAAAGTCCACTTGCATCCTTCAAAGTCGCAGATATAAGGTCGAATATTGGTGTGAATGCGTAGGTGAGACTTGAGGTTGTATTGGCGCGTAAACACCTTTACACAGACTGGGCATTTGAGCTCTTGAGTTGGTGCTCTTCTTCTGGTGGTTTTCTTCTTTGGGGTAGGAGGAGGACTCAAGGGCATCACACCCTCCTCGTGTTGTGGTTCAATCTTCACCTTACTACAAACGCTTTCTCGATAGATTGGCAAAGCATAACTATTCATGAAGGAATAGTTTGTATCTGGGAAGAGTTGAAGTTCAGGTAGACCTACTGGCTCAACTTCTGGAGTCAAGGGCAAGGGTTCAAAGATACTATCTGAATCTACACTGCTGTTAGGTGATGCCACGAATGAAGGCGAAAGAGCCTGGGGTGCCATATTAAGTGATGGATCATACGGTTGCAAAATGTTTTCACTGGGAAGGCAGTTATAAGTAGATAGTGCATTGTTTGGAACAAAATATTGAGAAGAGCTTGGTTGGTTATATACAGGCCAGTCAGAACTAACAAGCGAGCCAAAAGAGTTTTCAGTGTAGCCATTGAAGAGGTTAGGTTCATATAACAACTGATCAAATGTTTGGTTAAACTGGGTGTTGTTTCCCACATAGTTATTTTCTACCACACTTGAATAAGTGGAAGTGGGTTGGCAGCAATGGCTAAAAGAAGACAATACTCTTAATATACTGATACTCTTAAACTTTTTCTTTTGCTTCATTTTTAAAAAAAGGTATGCTTACCATTGATTAGACATGATATAAGAATTGAATAGAGAAGAAAAGATAATTAACTCCCTCTCACTGGTTAAAATAGGACCTTTATATAAGTTTTTTTTTTTTCCCTCAAAGCTACACAAACAGAATTGCTATTTTTGGCAAGATTATCTCGGCTTGTTGTAATAGGGTTGGTTGATTACGGCGTTCCAAATTAAGGTTATTTTTAAGCAGATTGATGAATCGAACACACCAACAACAGCAAAAAGACAGATTGTATACAGCCAAATGTGTAACATCCGAAATATCTTTCTTTTTGTGTAGACAAAAAAATTGTCTTTTAGAGGAAATCTCTCTCGATGTTCAATGTTTTTCTTTTTCTAACAATTATTTTATTTTTATTAACTTGATTACACATTGCATCAATATTTTTGATACTAATGATGAGGAAATAGATTGATCTGCAAAAAGAGAAGAAAAGTTTATTTCCTTCACGCAATAGTATTCGAGAATCATTGCAAAAATAGAAAACATGTCATTGTTACATTTATTCTTTTTGGACAGAAATAACGGGTCGCTTAAAAAGGAAACTGACAACTTTTTTTTTTAGCACACAGATTGACGATATGTTTATTTGAAAAACCTGCACAATTCACCAAATGAAAGTTCAAGAGATAAAGTTATCAGATTTTTAATGTAGTAACCACAAAAATCAACATTAACCTTTGATTAGGGCACGTTGCTTTACTTTTATTAAGATTTTGAAAACAAAAAATATATTTATAAAACAAGTCCCTTTTAAAAGTGAAAAGCAACTTGCAGATTTGATTTGCATAAACAATAAATAGGTACATGTTAATGCTCAATCGCTACTGTGCATTCATTACTTAATTGAAATAGCACAATTGATTTCTTCTGTGTTTGGGCCAACAAATGTCTATCCGAACGCACGGGGATCCTTATGAAGAATAAATCGTAATATTAATTACATAGTTCGATAAGCATAGCATTGTTGGATACTCTTTTTAGATTTGTACACTGTCTAATTTGCATAAATCTATTTTTTAAAAAGAAAATCATATTGACATTTTAAATGGTCACAAGTGAACGCAAAGTGAGCGAGGCTTCCGTTGCCTATAAATGGAAGTTTTAATAGGTCTTTGTTCACATGTCTCTTTGCAGTTAATTGTCTTGTACACTATCTTGCTTACAGACCTACTATCACTCCTCCGAACAGGTCTATATCATGAAGGAGATATGAAAGGATACACGCGAACTATCGGCATGTATTGAGTTTCTTTTAAACTACACGAATGTGCGTTTTGTTGAGGAAATGCGATATAGACGAGTTGAAAAAATTGAATTAACGCTCTTCAGACCCGCCATCTTAATTAGATAAGATGTAAGGGGTTTTTATTTAAGGAAAAGTTCGGTAGCAATCCCCCACCCCCACATAACTATTATTACTTCATGTAAATTAGATAAAAAGAGTAATCCATATCTGTAATAACATTTGTCTATCAGAGCGTGGCCATTTCACCAACCAATGAACAAATATAGAACATCTCAATAATTATTACTACGTTTACGACAATTACTGCAATAACGTCAGTGGTAAATGGGTGCATAGAAGTTTGGCGTATTCTGTTACATTAGGTAGAAGTAAGGGAGGCGAAATAAGGTAATAATACATAGCACATTTGTGCAACATGAGCTTATGCTTATTCCTTTAAAATTACCTAATTAAGAATACTGTTGTACACATCGTTAACCTTAGTAAGTTCTATTTATAACATAGAATAGTAATAGTATGAAATAGGAAATTTGTATCTTCTTCATGGCTCTTTAAAAAAATACGAGAAATGGTAAGTCTACTAAGAGCTACAAGTGGGTGCCAAAAATAGGATTATCTATATATAAAATAGTAAAGATTAAGATTTCATGGGGTTATGATGTCAACTATAAAAGTTTCTCTACAAATAATGAGCAATTGATTACAAAGGGCATGCTTTTATCTATTATATGAAGGCTAATTTTTTCATAAAAAAATGAATGAACCAAGAGTTTCAGAGCGTGGAGGATTATCAAAATCATTGGCTGCATGGTTAAAACAGCCACTGGACTGTTGTTCCTCACTCTGACACTAACATATGGTTAGTTCGTGGAACATTCACTTCATAGTCTTTTTTTTTCCTCTCTGTTTTTCCCTGTTTCCATTTGCTATACATCTTTCGTTATCAGAATAGCTTGCCATTATTTTTGTTTGATAAGAGAGCAAAATGCCAGTAATATCTCCTCCGTTAACTCCCAACTCTAGCAGCCATTCCCTAAGGGTTTATAATGACTCAAATAAAGCAACTTCTCCCATTTTGCATAACTCTGAGATTGAAGAATCAAATGAAAATGTAACCAAGGAACAATTAGCACACATGAAACTGATCATGAAGACATTCTTTACGGGTGCAATTAGAGAAAAGGCCCAAGTAAGTCGTTATCTTGTTTTTTCTTTGTTTATTTTTGAAAAAAAAAAGATATATCATGACGCATTATCTTTGTTTAATTTTTTAAACTCGGAAAATGCCGCAGCTGCCAAGGAAATACTTATTTTTTGTTTGGTTACTAGGGAAACAAGAGTCGTTACAATGAACTGATCGAGATTCTTAGTAAAGACCCCAATAGTCCGGATAGTCCATCCACCTTGAAGCTTTATATATGGCTTTTGATTTTAACTCAGTCTGTTTCCTCACTTGATAAATCCTGCGATGGTTTGGTAGAGGCTGCTCTAAATATTGATTGGAGTTTTCGTAACCAGGAATTTGCAGAGGCCTACATCGACTTTGTAAAGCATCTTGTTTCTGCTCATGCATTTTATAGTGTTCCTGTGTTGAATTCCATTGTACAGAGTTTCAGATACCGTAAGGATTTCTATCCCTCCTTGCTTTATTTCAATTTAATAACTTTGTTTATATTTACGCAGGTATGCGACTTCCGCCCTTTCCCAGAACGACACGAACAGGCTCTTATGAGAGATGCCATATTGCCTTACAATGTATTCTGCAGCTTATTCCAACCAGTACAAATTCTCTCTTTGTTAGTATTGTACGCCACATGCCACACAAACGTTTTAATACTGCGGAGCAGGCTGCCTATATTAAGAATATCCTGTATGTGTCGGAGTATGTGCCCGTACTGCGTAAACAAATATTAGGTTTGGTGGTAGACCAAGCAACCCAAATTGACTCTCATATTCAGATTGAACTGGATGAAACTGAACATGATATCGAATTTGAAGTGTATCACATAGACTTTGATGATAATTATGACTCGGAGGAGAGTGACGATGAATCCGATGAAAATTCAGAAGAGGTATATCTATCAGATGATGATGAAAGCTTTGATTCTACTTCCGGACACCAACAAGAGAAAAATGATTCAATCACAAAAATCAAATACATGGTTCGAAAACTGGATACAATCATGTCTTTAATATTTGACTATTTCTCAAGATGTGCTTTGAGCGCCCCTCTTGATGTTCAAAATGAATTGTTCCATGCATTGGTTGATGTGTTTGATCGCACTATACTCAAGACAATAAAGTCGCGATATACTCAATTCCTCTTATTTTATTTCTGCTCCATAAATGTCACCATCTACAGCGATTTTTATTTGGAACATCTTGTGCAGCACGCTATTGACCCTTTAAAGCCTATGGTAACTCGAGTCTCGTCTGCCTCGTACATATCTTCTTATGTTGCCAGAGCTAAATTCATTGAACATAGTACGATACAAAGCGTTATATTGACTTTAACTAATTGGTGCAATGCTTATATCGACCATCATGATCCTAATTTCCAGAGTCTCGAATCAACAAAGCACGAGGTATTTTATGCTATAGTTCAGGCAATATTGTATATATTTTGCTTTCGCTGGAGAGATCTGGTCTTAGAGAGCGATGAACTTGTACTTGAAGAAGAGCAAGAAGAAAATTACATGTGTGAAGAATACCAGGATATAGCTCCCCAAAGCGGGGATGGTTCTCGTAACTGGTGTACCGGGATGCGTAATCTACCTCATATAATTATGAGCCGCTTCAATCCGCTAAAAATGTGTAGTCCCGCTGTCGTACAACAATTTGCAAAAATTGCACGCAATACACACTTTATGTATGTGTATCCATTACTCGAAAAGAATCGAGATATCTTTGTAGCAGGCCTTGGTGAATCTAGTTTGATGCAAGCCATACAAACCTTTTTTCCATTTGACCCGTATAAACTTGAAGCAAGTAAAGTATACATTGACAATATCTACTTTGAATGGATTCCAGATGATGATGACGATGATGACGATGACGAAAGTGAGGAAGAGTTGGATGAGGATGAAGAGGATATAAATACCGCAATGATGGCGATGAGTATTAGTCCGAGCCCTACTCATTATTTGCATTAAATATTTCAAGTCTATAAAAATAAAAATAAAATAAAAATTACATTACATTTAATAAAATTGAGATAAATTGGGGTTCAAAACGTTTTCGATGGTGTTGCAGTGAAAGGCAAAATTAACTAATACATGATTTATGCAAAAACCCAATTGAGATACACATCTATTTAGTTATTTATTTGTTTATTTTAGTTGACGTAATTTTAATCTTCTTCTACAAGTTCGGGATCTTCATAATTAGCGTTATCATCTTCAACAGCATTAGATTGTCCTTCAGAACCAGAAAAATCGGAATCGAGTAGACCAGCCTCTACCATTCCACCTGGTCGGCTTTGTCTCATACCTACAGTATCGGGTTTAAGCACCAATGCTATGATCAAAAAGGCCATGAGAATTACAAGAAATAAAGCAAAGGCAATACGAGATCGGCGTTTCCATATTCTATCTGATCTTCTTGTAGTAGAGGAATGCGATGGTGTGTAGAAAGCACCCAGAAACCAGAAAGGAGGGAATATAAAGCCAAGTAAAAAATATAGAAACGGTCGACTGTGTCCAGGTTTTTTTTTAATTTTTTCTTCGCCCATCTCAGGCTTGAGATCGGGATCGCTACTGGAGGATCTATCATCATCATCAATGGGCAAGTCCTTCAACTTTTGTATAGATTTTTTTTGTTTTTTCCAGCGTGCAGTCTGACTTGATAAGCTCATGGCATCGCTTTCTTGTCTCTCTTCTAAATCAAGTCCTTGTGTGCGTATCTTTTTCAAAAGCTCTAAGCGTTGATTAAGGCTCTTTTCATCCAATTTACCCCAGTTCATCCTGTCTGTGCCATCGTCTTTTAATTCAAGATTGGGAAGCGTAGGTGTTGGTGCAATGGATCCGGTATTGGACACGATTTGACTGCCATCCTGACTTACTCTTACTGAAGTGGCAACACTTCCCGGAAGTGTTGGTGCATCTGGCCGAGGTGATTTTTTTCTATCGATACGACAGCCTTCGTCTACTAGTCGATCAAGGTGCTTTTGGTGGTCATCAAATATGCTATCGTCTTTTTTTGATCCATGTACAAACGATCCAAACGAGTAGTGTGGTTCAAAAAACGCATCCCAGCGTTGCCTTTGCTGGCGTGCATCTGACTCAGTATGTTTGGCATTCTGAGGCAACATCTGTGAAGCACCCTCTATCAAGTCCATGCTGTCTCTACTTGGTGGATTCAAGTAGATGTTTTGTTGACTTAGCAAGCTAAGAGGGCGTTTGTCGTTTGTTGACTCCTTTTGACTCGTTTCCATTCCTTCTTAAAGGAAAAAAAGGTTATATTAATTAAATAGAGTATCAGAAATAAAAGGTAAAGAAGGGTAGAAAGTGCCCATGATCAATAAAATTGACGATAGCATAAAAATCAACAAAGTTTGACATTAAACAAAGCCGGAAAAATAAATTTATTATTTACGACGACGCTAATTTTTTTTTTTCACATGTAAAATAAAATGAAGAAAAAAATACCATTTTTATTATAGCAATATGGTTATACTCTTATATTATATGTATGAATTGGTTTTTGAAATCAACTTTATGACAAATTCTAGGCAGTTCACAAAGACGAGTTCCAACTTGATCAGGTTTTAGATCACGCAGCGGTCCACCCAGAATTTCAAATCTAAATAAAATTCTTATAACAAACAAACAAACAAACAAAAGGAAAAAAGACAAAGAAACTTATCCAACCAAGAATTTTCGAGCAGTAACACTTTGTAAAAGAGGAAGATAATGATGACGATGGAGGTGTCCATACTCATAATTACCATTAAAGGACTTTAATGAATTTTCATAGAATAATGGAAGTTTGTCTTGAGTGAGTATCACCACCAAGAAGATGACATTGTCAAATGCGGCATGTTTACTTTCAGGATCATTTTTAACTCTCTCTTTGTGTATCTACGCATCAAAACAATATCCATTGTGTTTCTCCTTGTATTCAGCCAATGCAATCATTTCTATTTGAGGCTCTCCAGGAACGCTTTCGATGCACCACATCTGTCCTTGTGGATGAGAAACGTCATAATTAATGTCTAATTTACGTTTGTCTATTTTAACTACATTAAAGTTGATTGGAAAACAAGAGATGTTTTAGTATTTAGGATTATAATCTCTGTTAACATGTTGATTTCTACGGTAAAAGAAGGAATATCTTCAAATGTATCATATTTTTCTACAAATTAAATTAGAGTGATTTTAATGCAATTTTTAACTGTATATTTCTTAAAATACACTTCAAAATTTTTTTATTTTCCCCCAGAAGGATTGTGGTTTTATCATTCGTTATATGCTTGTTTTCACTACTACAAATGGGAATGGTAAATAGAAATACTCCCAAATTCCATATTTACGTTTCATATGAGTATACTACCACGTCACTAATCGATAGAGAATGAACACACATTTAGATGGTATATAGATGCCATATACAAAAGAAATAGGTATGTATAACAAGATGTTAACGATAAGGAGAGGAATGCTGTTTTGATTGCTCTATATAACGTCATTTATTACTCTTACTGCTTCCATTTATTTCGTTATTATTACTTTGCGGTAATCATGTTTTTTATTTAAGATCCATAACTTGTATATACCATACCATAATCTTACAAATAAAAATCACATTTAAAGCAAGTAGTCGTTCATCATTGTAACCTTGTTACTAGTCTCTCTACTATTTTGACTGTTGATTAATGCAATAAGTATCAATATTCGATAAGCAGACTGGTTAGCTGGTTAGTTCATAACCTGGTGATTCGATTTTACTTTAATCGACTTCTTTATTACTTGAAATATGCCATAAAAGTTATCTATTTAAAAACATTATCTCAATTGAAGCCAACATTTTACAAACATGAAAAATCCAAACATTCCAACTGTTACTCGGCTCGGTTGAACTTTCCGTATGAAACCATACAACCTGTTTATAGTTAAAAGATAAAGCACCATTACATATTCCGAAGCATTTCATTGTCATCTTTCCAGAGAACCTCGAAAAGCTTGATTTCAAAACACAAACATCAAGTAAGAAATGTTTTAATGATGTTACGAAACTTTGTTTTATAAAATGACGACCTTGAATTTATCACCTGTTAAATAATAAAAAGTAATAATAAAAGAGCTTTTATTTGTTAAAGCGATAAGGATATATTATTATTATTATATACAAATTAGTTGTTAAGATCAGCTTTATAATGTACTTCAGGCAATTCACGGAGACGAGTGGCAGCTTGTTCAGGTGTTAGATCACGTTGTGGCTCACCCAACATTTCAAACCTAAAAATAATTTATTTATATGGTAAGATATAGATAACAAACAAAAGGAAAAAAGCAAAAAAGAAAACTTACCCAACCAAAAACTTGCGAACGGTAGCACTTCGTAGGAGAGGAGGATAATAATGAAGATGAAGATGTGCATACTCATAATCACCATTAAGGGGCTTTTGGTGGATTCCCATAGAATAAGGGAAGCTTGTCTTGAAAAGGTTATCGTAACGACAAGTAACACGGCGAACAGCATCCGCAAGATCTACCTTTTGTTTCTCATTCATTTCAGGTAGCGAACCGATATGAGACTTTGGCAAAACCATGACTTCAAAGGGCCAAATGGCCCAAAAGGGTACGACCACCAAGAAGGTATCATTTTCAAACACAGTGCGTTTACGATCAGGATCATCCAACTCTCTCTTTGCGTAATCGCATAGTAAACAGCATCCATTGTGTTTCTCCTTGTATTCCGCCAATGCTTCGAGTTCTTTTTGAGGCTCCTCAGGAACGCTTTCGGTGCACCACATTTGTCCGTGTGGGTGAGGGTTGGAGCAGCCCATGGCCGCGCCCTTGTTTTCAAAAATTTGCACATGATTGATAAATTCCTTTTTACTCATTTCCAAGTAACTTTCGGTCCATATATCGACGACTTTTGTTATTTCTTCAACCGACATTTCAGCGAGGGTGACATCATGGCGAGGAGAAAAGCAGATGACATGACATTCACCACGGACACCTTCCACTTTAATGAGATCGTCATCATTGGCGTCTAGTTTAGGTTGGTCTATTTTAACCGCGGCAAAGTCGTTTGGAAAACAAAAGGTGCTTTCGTATTTAGGATTGTGATCTCCGTTTGCACGCTGGTTTCCAGGGCATAAATAGCACTTTGGATCGTACTGAGGACGTTGTTCAACCTGAGCACCTTCTTGCTGGCCTTGCCAAGGTCTTTGGGTACGGTGAGGAGAACAAAGTACCCATGATTTGGTTAGAGGGTTGTAACGACGGTGAGAATTGTTGCTATAATCAAACATATTTTGTTGGTATTTTGGATATTTTTTGTTGATTTTTTTTTGGGATTTGTTTGATGATGTTCTGTTTATATATATGAAAAAACAAGGTTTAAATATGTTACAAAAATTCCATGACCGCGGGGAAGTTGATTATGTAAACAACTGGGTTTGAAGTTGATCAAGTAAATGATCTCCGACTTAAACTTCTCGATCTTGTCCACAAAGCCCACTGATCAGGCATATTCCTTTTAAGAATGATAGCAACAATACAATAAAACAATAAGGTTGTCATGGTAACGATAATGATAATGATTATAATGGTGGATATAAGATCATCATAGAAACAGTATTTATTTATTGATTTTTAAACTTGATAACCAGTCTCTGCCAACAGTTTTACCATTTCTAATTCCCATTATAAATTATTTTTATGAAAAGCTTTAAAAAAAATAAGTCTAAGCTTCACTTACCTTGCCAATCAATTCCATCTGATGCACCCCATAGCACTGTTTGCTTATCAGCTATCGAAGTACCATTATCATTTTCTGACTCAATGCTCGCTTGAGGTTGTTTATCCGATATGTTTTTTCCGCAAATAATCTTTGATAACAGCTCTAAAAAGGGTACAAGTGATCGCTAAAATAGGGTTAATATATTAAATTGAAATAATAAAATAACGGTGTGTGTGATTTACCTCTGTAATATAATTTGATAATTCATGAATGTATCTTTTAAACCTTTCTGATAAGCTCATGGATTCTTCCGACAAAGAGGCACTTGCATTGCGATAATTTAAAAATAATACCATTTGGGTTTGAGCAATACAATATGCTAGACGATATATGAATAAGCTCTTCATGCAAAGAACAAGTAAAAATATACTATGAATCAATTACCTGAAAGAGACCAACCAGACAGTAAGCCCACTGGCACAATGGCATCAAACAAATTAACCGTCATACGCACGGCACTCTGGCACTCTGGAGGCATGACAACATCCGATGAGTGTTGACTCACACCTGTAGACATGAATGGTCGTTTTATCAATAGTAATACGCTATAATAGAATATACCTAATCTCCCAGCTAATCATAGTAACAGTGAGTACAGAAACTAAACTATATCACCAACAAAAAACAAACCTCCATTATTGATTTTTTGACTCAATGCTGGATCCAATTGAGCTCGAGAAACACGATCCAGCTCATCATTTGTAAGCTTCAGGTCTGCTGGCAACGCTTCTCGCCATTCTAGTAATAATTGCTCTAAATTGTGCGACCATTTCTCGAGTCCCATGCCTTTTTCAGATAGCACGCGCGCCCTGGGTGAACATATTGAGCGCAGTACGTCTCCTAAGATACACGATAGTTTGACCATCTGTATAAAATAAAGGTATTTTGTATTTTCGGGATCAGGATACTCAACATCACAGTCGGCATCAGAGATTGTTAAAGGTCTAATAACAACGTTAAATTATCTTCAGTATATATATAAATTGGTGTATTACCTTCCGAGTGAGGCGCAAATCCAACGGTCAATTACGTAGGCAGACCACCATAATCTTTTTCTTGCCTCTCGATCCTTCTTTGGTACATCTTGATGTCGGCTACTTGCTCTATGTAAGCCAAGATCTTGGGCCTAAAGTAATTGTTTTTCAACTTTGTTATAAATTGAAATTGTATACTAAAATGACAAAAAATATTTTTATAAACTTACCATCTTTACTGCTACACTCGTACAAATCCAATCACTACTTTCAACAGTCCATTTCTCGGTATTGGCCGCGTTGAGTAAAAGCACCTGAATGGTGCCGATATTAGGATTAAGGAAATCCATGTCAAAGTTGGTCTCGATTTGATGAGCGAAATCTTTAAACATCTTTGCTCTGTCAAGATTGTACTTTTTAACCAGTGGATCGTCGCCTTTTAATAAGCGGCATGTAATACGGCATATTGTGATGATGATTGGGGCGAGTTTAGGGTCATTTCCATTATTATTGTAATCTTTATAGAATATCTCTTCATCCAATATCGGTAAAATATTGTTCATTTGTGTGAAATAGCTAGTTGTTTTTATATATAAGAAATAAGGTATTTTCTATCTTTTTAATATACTTACATTTTGATTAAGTAATCCTGAATTTCTTTATGTGGTAATTCCCATTCAGCTTGTTTACTTAGACAAAAACCAAGTTTTCTATCATTGTCATGGTCAAAGCGTGCTACCAACAAATCATTCTCGTCGCTATCTAATCCCTTTGGCAATGTTGCTCGTAAACCGTTTGTTCCGTCTTTTGGTAGTAATTTGCTCAGTAAATAGATGCCCGACGAACTTCCAACATAGGATAGCGGCTGCTTATTCTTGGCATTAAGTGCGTCCAAACATTGCGCACCAGGAGGTCGAGGCAATTGTCTTTCTGACATCGGTATTTGCTTATCTGCACTAGGACTGCTGTGTGGGTCATAGGATGTTGAGGGTGATGTGGTCTCAGAGAGCCTCTCGCTGAAATGCGAGCTGCTATCGGACTCTTCTTCGTCTTTGCCGCTGGTCAGCACTTCCTTCAATGCATCTTGTGGTAAATTTCCAGAGCTTGCAATATTCATCAATAATGTTTCCATTCGCTTTAATCTATTTTCTAAGCCCTCGACATAGCCTTTTGGAGGTCCTCGCTTTTTGGCAGCCTATTTTAAGTTGTGTTGTATTTTTAATATATGGGTTGCATGCAATTGTATCTCAGTTTTGAGGCTATTTTTGAATTAAATATTTACTTCATTAAATGTACACTCTTTCTCGTAGCTTTTACAGGAAGTGCAGGAGTTTTGTGGGTTGGCCAGATCATAATCACATCTGTTTTGTTTATATTTTTAAATAGTGTTAATTACAAACAATAGCATTAGACAGGACTATTTTTTTCCCCTCGTTTTTACCTAATCTTCTTGCGTCGACAAAGATCGCCTAAGATGACAGTTGTTAATAATAAGTAAGTGTCATAGTTATTGCAAGGATAACTTACATGCTCGATCCTTTTTTGTGCGTTTAGGAGGCGGTTGCTCAGCACTTACAGGTTGTGCTGGGGCAATGGGGACAGTGTGGTAAATGGGGTGTCGGTAAACAGGTTGAATGGGATTCATTAATATGAAAAAGTAAGATATAAAAACTAAAGTAAAAAGCCAAGAAATCTTAGCTTTCTTTTGTTTTTGTTGTTTTGTTGAAATTCATAATGTTTATGGTGTAAGGATCGTGTCAGTCCGGTGATAGCAGCAGCTATTTTAATTTTTCCGAGCCGGACTAGCATGGCCAAGTCTGCATTTTGCTGCAATTAAATCTTGATGTTCTATTTTTTTTTTTTCCATCTCGTTCCTTTTCTCTCTCTTCACTTGCTATTTATTTTTAGATGTCTTCATCTTACCGAGATCCTTATTATCGCCACAGATTTCATTACGATGACGATGACTATTACTATCAAACAGTCCCATCGAGACGGCGATCAGCATACTATCAACAAACACAACCAAGAATGAGGCGATCATTGTCTACGGGCACAATATCAAATGATTATGATTATTATCATAATGAAGATCTTTATTATCAACAACAGGTAATTACTTTCTTTTTTAAAAGAAAAAAATTCTCATGTTTGTTTATTTATATTATTCACTTGGAACAGGAAACATACGACGGGAATCAATACTACGAACACGTGCCCGATGATTATGAGGAACTTGATGGTGAACCTATGACTGAACAAGAGAAACTAGCCGCAAAAAATGCATTGTATAACCAGGCATGCAGTGGATTCGTATATCATGATGATCTGATACCCCCACCACCATCACCCTCAACATCATTACCCACAAAAGACAGCACAGAACACGACACACCAAGCGAACCCTCTCTAACCCCTACTTCTTCATCTATTACACTCGTAGACAACAATAATGTGAATGGTAGCATGGCAACAAATAAGGAGGGTGAACAATCGTCTGATCCATCGGCGCAGTTTCAAAAAAAGAAGCTCTGGCCATTTTCGTCACTGTTGAAAAAGGCCCAGGCCATTAGCTCGCCAATCACCTCCCCACGACTATTTAAACCACCGACCCACAGCACCAGCACACCTTTCAGAACCGCCCGGTTGGTATCGCCTTCTTCCACTGCCAGTAGTTCACCCATCATCCACAATAATAATAACACTAAACCCAATAAAAGCAACTACACTAATAATGACACAATATGGGCGTTCCGCGTTCCTGTACATCACGTGGACTCGACGATATGGAGAAGATTCGATGATATTAATCAACAAAAGCTGAATCAACACGTGGGGTCGAATAATTTCAAAGAGTTGGACATGTTTGATTCTCATATTGAATCCGGAAGGGTGCCAATTGTAGCCATGCCCTTTCAGAAAGTGTGCTATTATCCTACCGATCTCACAATGCAGAATATAATCTGTCTTGAAATTCGACCTTTTGCCAGCCACGTTTATAGTTCATAAAAAATACCATTCATTTCATCCATGTATCATAAGAAAAAATAAAATTTCATCACTGTTACTCAAAAGCCTAAAAAGTTTATTTTAGATCAGATGGCTTTTTTTTTTCGTCTGACTTTTTTTTTGTTTCCTTTCTTTATCTTTTTTTTTCTCAAAACAAAAAAAAAAGGGATCGACAAGCTTAATATGGCAGCAAGTAGATACATTGCAGAACAAGTTTTTAGTTACCTTGGCCTTGTCTTTTGGTCTTTTCAATTGGCCCCACAAGGTAAATATGCATGCTGTATTGTTATCCGTTTTGACGTTTTTATACTAGTTTATAAGACCTGGAGACGTAAAACATCGAGTGGTGTCTCTGTATGGGCCATGCTAATTTGGTGCTTTGGTGGCATATTCATGGGTCTCTATAACATTGGTCTTGATGTAGCCATTGCGCTCTGTATACAGCCTCAAATATTCACCTTTCTTGCTGTTGCGTGCTTTACACAAGAGTTCATCTATCAACACAAATGGTCAAAGCTAAAGTCAACTCTTTTTTTCGTTGCTGTCTGTATATTTTTTGGTGCTCTGCAATATGCTTTGTATTATGCCTTTTTGGTAAATTGTTGTTAGAATAACGAGAAAGCGAAAATTGCTCATCACTGTTTATAGGTTGCCCAGCAAAGAAATAATGAACCAGCACAAACATTTTTTGGTGTGATACCAGTGGTTGTTATTGCAGTGGGATTCCTTCCACAATACTATGAAATTTTCCGTATGTTTTGACGATTTATTATGCTTCAATTGATATTTAAAAGATGTTCTTTATCTATTGTTTTAGGCGATAAGAGAGTTTATGGTATCTCCCATGTTTTTTTAGCCATGGACGCATTTGGTTCCATCTTTTCCATCATTAGTTTAGGTAAAATACACACGAAAACAGATGATTCAAATAGAATTGGTCTAAATGTATATTAGCTTGTAGAGAAGGAGAGATCGAAGCATTGGCTTTGGCAGATTATATCATGATTGCCTCCTTTGATGCAGGCATCGTTATATTATACTACATTTTTGAATGGTATCATACAAGGAGTGAACAAAAGACAATGGTTGATAAGGACGAAGAAAAGGATATAGAGGAAGATGTTGTGGAAGAACCACCAAAGGTGTAAATAGACCATAGTGAGAGTTGTTTGTTTGTTTGTTTTTTTTTTGTTTTTTCTTATTTATATGTAATAATAATAGTAATCTTATTTCAATCACTCATATTCTCATCGGAATTAACATGTCATTGCCTTTCCCCTTTTTTTTCCTATTCTCATATGGCTTTTGATAAAAAAAAAAACTTTTTATTTCTCAGATCTGTGACCTTTTTTAAGAGTTTTTAAAAGCTTATTACAAATATTTTTTTTCACGCTTTATAAATAGAGTAATAGATAAACGCAAAAGAAGGAAAAACAAGGATTAAATTAATGTCAGAAGATGGAAATAATATTATTTTGAAAGGATAAATTTGTTTATAACATCGTAATGCAAACTTAGTGTTTGATAGATCAATTTAATCGTAATAAGAACACTAGAGTGAACTTCAGTAGTGTAAAATGAGTTTTTTTTTTTTTTTTGTACTTATTTTAAGTGAAAAAGACATTTATCATGCTTTAGAAATACGGAACGGCATTAATAGTCAATGTACTAGATGTTTTATCATTACTGATAAGATTGCAGATATCAAATTCCCCTGAAAGAGGCAAAGTCAGAAAACAAAATCTCGCCGGGATCTCAACCCGATCATTGTGTGACATGTTTTTATTTCACTAAACCTTGAACGGATCTGTCTCAATGCAAGGTGTTTGATATCTCGATGCTCGCCATTCAGGTTTTTTTTCCAAGTGCCTTTTGTTGTAAATATTCTATTTCTTTATTATTAATTTCATTATTGCTAACCATAATATACATACAACGCATAATTACTTCTAATTGCATTATTAGTATCATATAAGACGCATTAGTGGGAGTCAGAAACTGTAGAGTTTCATTTAAATATTCGAAGAGCCAATAAAATTAATTTGTTTCTGACTCCTTTTGTAGATTTGTGAATGTAGAGATTGGTTTTACACAATTGAAGCTTGAATCAGGTGGAATATTATGCAAAAAATCAAACTCTACAAAAATGTGAAAAACTCTACACCGATTTTGATGTAGAGAATTTTAATTTTTGTAGATTTTTTCTGTAAATCTCATTGGCTGAGTTTTTTAAAAAAAACTCTACAAAAACCGAAATCTACAGTTTCTGACTCCCACTAATGGATCGCTATTTTCTTTATACATCCACATATGTCGCTTTTTTTTTAATAGTAATAAATGAACCAAATTGTAGTTGATCTGTTTTATTCACGTTGCTAGAGGTATGTGGTTGTCAGATCTGGTGAAATTCGGACTTTCGCCCCTGTCTCCTGTGGTGCAATCGCCTGCAAGGTACATTAAAAAGCTTCCGGAAGTCAAGTTAGAGACGTGTCTGTTAGTTGTAGTATCAAGAGAGGTCATTAATCACCACCAAGGGCGGCATACTGAAAGCCTGACTTGGAATAGCCTGACA
>VCJI01002270.1:1080-12214 GCA_024139395.1 Backusella morwellensis
TCACTTTCGCAAATTCTTACTGAAAAACCAGTATATTTCGTTAATAATAAAACTTGTTTTTTATTTAATGATGACGCCAACGATAGCGATAATAATAATAGAAAAACACCAAAGGCAACACAACAAAATTTCGATGTTTGGTAAATATGTTCAGGTAGCTGCTAATCTTGCGGGCTTTCATACAATTTTCATTTTCATGCGAGGTAGCAATTTGTAAAT
The DNA here is from genome assembly GCA_024139395.1 of Backusella morwellensis. Taxonomy (NCBI): domain Eukaryota; kingdom Fungi; phylum Mucoromycota; class Mucoromycetes; order Mucorales; family Backusellaceae; genus Backusella; species Backusella morwellensis. Next base: position 1,300 of record VCJI01002270.1, read on the forward strand.
GACTTGATGCTTTTGTATAGTCAACACAAACACCTTGTCCACTTTCATACATTTTACCAAGATAATGATGTACTTCTCCATGTATAAACGATTCAGGCACCAACGAGTAGATTCTTTGCTTTTTGAAAAAATACTTGCTTTTGACTTGAATATGAAGATATACACGCTCTTTTTTCATCTCTTCTTCTATTACTTTACTAAAGTATTCAAACGCAGTTTCATAATTCTTGATTACACCGCTTCCGTTGTAGTATAATAAACCAAGGTTGTAGTAAGCACCAATATTGTTTTGCTCTGTAGCCTGTTTGTAGTATGCTAAGGCCACATCGTAATTTTGCTCTACGCCGTCACCATGCTCGTAAAGTAAACCTATGCATCGAAGAGCGTCACCAGTTTTAGTAGTTTTGGAAGATTTTTGATAGCACTTTAGAGCTTCCGAGAAGTCCTGATTTCGAATACTAGCAGAGTGATACAGACTGCCAAGAGCACTTTGTGTGAGACCGCTTGTATCCGACGAGTCTTTTAACAATTGTATCCCTTTCTCCTCGTTTTTATCCGTGCCATGACCTAAAAAGTGGCAAAAACCGATTCGAATTTGTGCATTAACGTGCCCATGATTAGCCGCAAGTTCGTAGTATTTGAAGGCTTCCTTGTTGTCTTTGTTACCACAATTGCCAAAGGAATATAGATTTCCTATATCGTAATTTGCATCAACATATTCTTTCGCCGCTCTTTTGTACCATTGCATTGCCTTTTTATCATCCCGTTCAACGCCACAGCCAGAAGCATACATGTGCCCTATTTTATATTGACCACTGGAAAGACCATTTTCAGCCGACGTACTAAAGTATTTGAATGCTCTCTCGTTATCAACGTCTACACCTTGACCATAGAGATATACTCGGCCTAGGCGGTAGTTTGCATTAGCACTATCTTGTTCTGCAGACTTTCGAAACCATTCAATAGCCAGATTATAGTCTCTTTCGACACCATTGCCGGTCAGATACATGGAGCCTACTGTAAATTGATGGCTTCTGTCTCCTTTTTTTGCCGCAAGCAAATAATGTTTAAATGCCTTTTCGTAATTGATATCGACACCAAAACCATAAAAATAGATTCGTCCTAGATGGTAGTTCGCTTGAGCATCGTTATTTTTTCCTGATTCCTTGAGCCATTTGATTGCCTTGATATAATCTTTTTCAACTCCATGACCATTGAGGTAGATGATTCCCATTTTATATTGAGCCCTACTAAAGCCTTGATTTGAAATAACACTATAATATTCCAATGCTTTTTTATAATCTCTTTCGACAATTTGCCCTTCAAAGTAAATATTGCCCAGATTGTAGTTTGCTTCGACGTGTCCTTGTTCTGCTGCTTTTTTAAACCAGTAGAGTGCCTCATCGATGTTTATACTGACTCCATAGCCCTGCTCATATGCGAGACCTATTTGGAACTGTGAAGTACTGGACCCAAGTTTGCCTGCAATTTCATAGTACTTGAATGCTTTGTTATAGTCTTTGTCGACACCTTCGCCATTAAAATAAATGTTTCCCAAGCAGTTATTGGCCATGGCATCATCCTTATTTGCTGCTTTTTCGATCCACTGAATTGCTGTAGTCATATTTTTCTCGACACCAAGACCTCTACGGTATATGTGCCCAATTTGATATTCAGACCCACAATCTCCATTTTCTGCTTCGATTTCAAAATGTTTTAGTGCTTCGGTGTAGTTTATGTCAACGCCTAAACCATTAATATAGATGGTTCCTAAATAAAAATTGACGCTTGGTATATTCTCCTCTGCAGCTTTGTTGAACCATTCAATGGCGGCGAGATAATTTTGTTGGCAGGTTCCCGAACCACTGAAATACATTCTACCCAATTCATATTGAGCAGTACCATGTCCTTTTTCAGCCGCTTTTTTATAGTAGTGGGATGCTTTATCGTAATTTTTTTCGGTACCAACACCATTATAGTACATCCAACCAAGGTTGTATATGATTTCGACATTAGTGGAGTGGCTATTTTCTTGGTGCCATTTCATGACTAATTTATTGAATTCGTCATCGTCGTTATTTTCCAAAAGTTGCAAAAGATGGTCTGCGGCATCATGTCTTTTATCGCTAGCATTTTCTAGATAATATAGCATATAGGAATTATCATTTTTACTAATCGCATTTATACGGCTGACCATTCCCAAGTAGAAGCTGCTATTTGAATAATGCTCATTGACATCTATTTATTTAAATAAAAAATTAGAAAATATAGCACCTGATTATATCACTTATCAATCCAAGTACCTGATGATTCTTGGCCAGTGATCATTTTAAAATAGAAGGATGCTTTACAATCATCCAATTTAACTATTTTATTTTCTGAATCATCTTCCACCTCACTCGAAGTTATACACCCCCCATCGTAGTAAATCATAGCCAGTTCATATATATGTTTGTGTGGCAATTGTTTAGCTACCGCTTCCGACATTTCCAATCTCTTCAAAAAAGATGCTCTTTCTGATATATCAATATCTCGAGGCAAACGGGTTAGAAACTCCTTGGCTCTACTTTCACTATATACATTGGCAGATGTTTGGAAGCAGTTCCATGCCTTTTCATAGTTAATAGGGGTGCCATAGCCATCATAAAACATAAGCCCCAGCTTGTAGTATACTTCTCCCAAAAATGAGCGCTTCGGTTTATCTGCATACTTGTCTAGGTCGATTCTGCTTGATAAAAGACGGAACCGTTTACGATAAAATAAGCTGTCTGAGGAAATTTGGTTACAGAGAGTGTTAATATGGAGCTCAGCTTCCTCATATCCTAGTGCTGCAGCCATGGTATAATACCTGAAAGCTTCCAGAAAATCTTTTGTCACGCTTTCACCATTTTCATAAATTGTTCCCAAAATAAATAGAGCCCTGTTATTTCCATGTTTTGCTGCCTTTTTATAGTAGCCAAGTGCTTTTGAAAAGTCCTTTTCTACACCATTGCCATTTTGATAGAGAACGCCCAAGTGACACAGTGCATCAATGTTGTGAGCTCTGGCTGCTTTTTCATAGTAATCAAATGCTTTTAAATAATCTTGTTGTACACCAGTACCCAGTTCATAAAGTGATCCCAAGCGAAGCAACGCCAGATGATGCGAATGTTTTGTGGCTCTGCTATACCATTCAATTGCTCGAGGACAGTTAACATCAGGATCTCCTTCTTCTTCTTCATATACACGTCCAATCTCATATTGTAAATTCGCATTTCCTTGTTGCGCGACACATTCCCACATTTGGAAATGCTCATCATAATCAAAAGTGTCATACGTTTGGCCATCGTTTAATTTACTTCTCCTGTACTCCCAGACCGGTCTACTTGTGACGTTAATTGCCAATCGACCCAACTGGTTCCCATGTTCTGCAGCAGAACTATAAAATTCAAAGGCTTTTAAATTATCAATAGCGACCCCACTGCCACGATGGTAGATCCGCGCTAATCGGTATAACGAGTTTGCGTGTCCCTTTTCCCCAGCGGTTTTGTACAAAGTAATTGCTTTCTGGTAATCATAATCTATCACAGTCCCTTCTTCATACAAACGACCAAGACGATACGAAGCTTCTACGTATCCTCTTTCAGATGCTATCGAGAGCCATTTTAGCGCTTCATGGACATTGTTTGTCGGTGCCTCATTGTCCAAGTTTAGGTTACCAAGCTGATACTGTACAGTTATATCACCAGAATTAGCTCCTATTTCTAACATTTTAACAACATTGGTGTAATTTTTGATCTTTATAAATTCGTTCTCCAAGCTTAGAAATTTGATTGCACAGTTGTGTCCAGTAGCAGCAGCCTCCTTGAATAAATAAAAAGCCTTTTCAAAGTTTTGGGAAACACCATGGCCATCGAAATACATACGACCCAATCTGTACATAGCTTCAGCATTTCCATTCCCACGTGCTAGTTGATAATACTCTATTGCTTTAGAGACATCTTGGGAAATTTCGTTATCCTCTTCATGCATCACACCTAGGCGATATTGAGCGTCTGCATTATTCTTTGCTGCGGCCATTTCATACCAATATTTTGATTGTGGTTTGTTTACATTGCGTCTACGAGAAGATGATTTGTATATATATCTGGCTTCAGATTCACAATGGAATCCCAAGTTGTACTCCAGCGAAGCGATGTCGCTCCGACAGACTATTTTGAACATCACTTCCAGCTTTTTATAGTCGATATCATTCGTTCTACTGTAATCAATTGGTGTCTGAAAGATGTTTTCTGCGTTTTTATATCCAAGGGTACTAGACTCTTTGAATAATTTATATGCACGGATGAAATCTTGGTCAATATTATCGCCATGTAAGCACAGGACAGCAAGTTTATATTTGGCTTCTGGGTTATTTTGGATAGAGGCCATTTCATAATATCTGAAAGACTCCTTGAGGTTGAGTTGTGGGTTTTTTTCATCCGAGTAGTAGCGTGCCAAGTAGAGCTGAGCGTTTATTGATCCCAAAGATGCTGCTTTTTTATATAAAATGAGAGAGAGATCAAAATCAGGTTTATCTCCATTCTCCTTCAATCTTCCAAGTCTATAAATTGCTTCGGCGTTTTTTTGTTTAGCTGATTTCAAGTACCATTCTTCTGCGGTGTCGATATCTTGACGCCTGCCTTCACCTCTTTCAAATAATACACCGAGCTGACATTGGGCAGCACTGTTCCCCTTTTCAGCAGCAAAAATGTACCATCTGCTGGCTTCCAGAGGATCTCTTCTTACACCAAGCCCTTGGTAGTACATCTGACCAACATTATACTGAGCCCTGGCGTCGCCTTTTTTTGCAGCTCTTGCGTACCAAATACATGATTTATGGTAATTTTGTTCAATGGTATCACCGTTTTTATACATTTCGGCCATTTTACACTGTGCTTTGACCAGTTCTGTTTTGGCAGCATTACGGATCCACTTGAAAGCAGCATCGGAATCGCGTTTAAATTGACGTCCATCGTAGTATTTTAAGCCAATTTCAAACATAGCATGTCCATCTGACCTCATGGCTCGCATGGCCAGGTTTTTTAGTTTATCCAAGTTGGAAAAGTCTTCAACACTTGCTATGTCCTCCCAGAGTTTTAAGCATAAACTATTTTTTGAGTATACGCCACAGTCACCTTGGTTATAAAATTTGGCTTTTTCAGCATCCGAGAATATTTTGATGTGATGGAGGGACTCTAAACAATTTTGGGCGATTGTACTTCCTTCCATAGCGGCTTCTTTGTACCATTTTGTTGCCTTGTCATAGTCTTGATCTACAATTTGCCCCTTTCGAAAAATACAGCCAAGTGAAACCTGTGCCTGAACATGACGCTTCTCAGCTGCACAGGTGTACAAGTCTATGGCTTTTTGGTAATTTATGTCAACACCAAGACCATGTTGGTACAAAAGAGCTAGGCCACTTTGTGCACAGGTACTTCCTCCTTCAACAGCTTTGGTGTACCATTTAAAAGCTTCGCGGTAGTTCCATTTCATGTCATGATTATGGTGATAGAGAGCAGCAATGTTGTACTGCGCGTCGGTTTTCCCCTTTTCAGCAGCAAGTGTATAAAACTTTAGAGCCCGCAAAGTGTTTTTTCTGATACCATAACCATGTTGATAGAGAAAACCTAATGTCAGATAGGCTTCTTCCGTGTTTTTCTCTCGAAGATCGTTGAATAGATATTCAAAGTATTTCTTTACTTCAGTTAATATAGGTTGCAGTTGTTGTAATCGGTATTCATTTAGTTCGCGAATGTTGTTTTGCTTTTTGAATATAGGATGATCCCATTTTTCTTCTCCAGAATCTCTCTGTCCACGGCAAGCCATGCTCTTTTCATTGTGATAGAGGTTATGTAAACGTGTCAAGGCTTTTGGGTAGCCCTGGATAGCAGATTTGATGTACCATTCATAGGCGATACATTCATTTTTTTCAACGCCATTTCCAAGTGCATATAGATCGCCAATCATAAATTCGGCCTTCATGTTTTTCTGCTCTGCTGCTAATGTAAGCCAATAAAATGCTTCTCCATAATTGCCAATCAATTTGGCTGATGAGTAGTAAAATTGGCCTATTGATAATGGTACACTCAAGTTAAAACAAGGAAGGGGAGAGAAGTAAATATGTGTATTAAATTACCAATATCAAGCTGAGAAAATGAATCTCCTTCTCTGGCTTTTTTAATAACACTGGGTTCAAGATTTGAAAATTTCTCAAGTGGTTCAACTAAATTTAATAATGTGATTTTATTAGAGATTTTTGTTTTCTATTATTAAAACATTCAATTTTTAATGTCTCTTTTACATACATTGTGGATTTTTCTTGTTCATTTTGAGTCAAAATAATCAAGAAAGGAGAAAAAAAGGACCATAAATATATTTGTTTGTTTTTCTTTTTTAAAGAAAAACAAAGCTATTTGTGATACAAGATGAGGCTATGTTTCATAGGGAATTCGTAAAAGAAGTCCAATCATTCATCTTTCTTATATTTCTACATATTAATCATATATTGTTATTTCTACATACCTTAAATTCTTTTCAAAATCCCTATGAACTTCGTAGATATAGCTCTTCATGGCTCTGAGTTTAATGTCTTTCATCAGGTGAGGACAGTGAATCTAATGGCGTATTGGTTTGAAAGCTCAGCCATACTAACAGCGTATCGTAAAGTTAGTTTACTAAGCGTTTATTTGGGTATCTTTCTATACTTTTCAAACGTACTCCAATAACTGCATTATAAAGGCATTTGATGAATAGGAAACTGAATGGACAATTACCTTTAATGAGTATATATTTTTAATCCATAAAAGCTTTCATTATTGATAGATAAGGATCTTAGTATCAAATTAGTATAAAGTGTCTTATTTATCTTTTTTTCTTATAAATTCATTAATGATAAAGTTTAGAATCTTATTGTTAAGGCTAAAAGCTACTCAAATAGTAAAGGCTGTGTTTCTATTTATTTGTTTGAAATAACGGTAATCAACAACAGAGATTTAAGCGCTATATTCAAAAGAGTAATATGTATATATCCTCACAAGATAAACAGCAACTGACCTGTTTGTTGACCTAGTAATAGATTTTATCTGACAGCGCCATGTATATCAATCTTTAGTGTTGTTGATTTATAAAAATTAATCGTTTTCTCATGGCTCGATTGTCAATTTAAAAGTATGGACGCATTACCTAAGCAAGGGATTTACTGTTTTTGGTTCCAAAGTTCCAAACAGGTTGCCTGAAAAGTGATTATGATTCTGCACCTGAAACCAAGTATTTCATTTTCCGGTTGATTTTCATTTTCAAAAAATCGCAACGTTGCTTTAAACCAAAGTGCTTTCTGGAAAAGCCACTAAACAGGTGATAATGCAGGTGTCAGTTCTTTTTTTTAAAAAAAAATAAGTCCAAACCATTCTTTCCTTTCTTTTTATTTTACTTTGTGCTTTCTCATGTTCAATATTGCGCCTTACATATCTAAAGTATGTCTTTTTTTATTCTTATTTATGGTGTTTAAAATATTCACTTTTGTTTTTGTTTGAAATGACTTTTCTTCTAATGACCTTTTCTCTAACTTTTTATAAAACAAAGTATGTACGTGCACTACACGGAAATTTTGAGGATATAAAAGTGCCATATAGTCAAACGCAGTTTGGAGTGGTGCTTATGATTGACGTTGTAGGTAAACAAGATCCTATTTTGAAAATAGATAAAAAAAACAAATCAATTTATGCAAAACAATACAAAATTATATGAATAGGATTTAGCACTGTAAGTGGACGGTTTCAATACATCTTGTAATTGAAAGAAAAAACAATTAAAATTAAATGTTTGATAAACTTCAAGTTAACTACCAAAGCAACTGAAAAAGGCGATTCTGGTGCAGAAGCGATTGCTCTGGAAATAGGCACTTATATGGGAGAGGTAGTACAAAAATAAACAATAAACAAATAAATAAACAAAAGTTGAAATGTAATTATTTAGTGCATTGAAATAATTGAGTATTATGGAGGCGATGTGGTCAAGGTGAATAAAATGAATACCATTTCAATAAATTGGATTTCAGAAAATAACTGAATTCTTATCCTTAACTAATATGTACATATACATACATCTATACATCTGTGTATCATGTCAAATAGTTTTTAGGTGATGCTATCCTCGTGTGTTTTCAACCCTTCAGCCAGTCAGATAGACGAGATTCAGATGAAAGCACTTTATTTGGAGAGGATGAAGATGAAATTTCTGAGCGAAAAAAGAACCTCTTAGTACGAAAAGCGCTTGAATGCGGACTTCAATTACTTGCTAGACTTTCACATTACAGAGTTTATTTAACTGCAGAAGAAAGATCAAGACACAGAGCACCTTACGAAGAAAAAAGGAAAAGCAAAGAGGCAATATTTGATGCAATGGATCCAAACAGAGAAGCAAACAGAGAAGCAAACGACTCCAGCTCTAGTCAAAATACCGATCCAAACAATGAGAATTATAGTAAAAAAAGCAGCGGCGATAGATCTATATCTAGAGAGGAGGGAATGATCTCAGTCGATTATTGGAAAAACTGCTTTATGAAGTTTAACAATGGTAAAAAGAAACAAGGCATAAAAAAAGACTACAAGAAAAGAAAACAGAGTGATGTGAGTGATAAAACAACAAAACACATAAATCAAGACAATGTAATCGATTTAGAGCTTCACATGGCTCTTTCTTGTGGGAATGTGACAAATATCATTTTGGGCGATACCGACCCGCGTGAATCAGCTACACCTCAACACCCAGCCAGTTTTCCTCAGCTACGTACAGATAATGCAAATGCCACAAACTCATCTAGTCCAAATGTTGTCATGGATGAATTTTTCTTGGAATATCATGGAAGATTGGAGTATGCAGTTGGAGGTCCGGTAGTGGATGAATTGGATGAAGCACTATCGATTGCAAAAGCTGGCGAGATGAGCTTAACTGAATCGGCCTATGAAGTTATCCAACGTCAGTCACTAGCTCTGGTATTTGAACCAAGGCGACGATTTTATGTGATAAACGATATTGTTGATAGAATCCCCTTACGGAAATCACGCCCTCCTTCTCGGCCCAGTACAGGCACAAACAGCAGAAAAGGAAGTGGTGTAGGAAACAATAATTCCGATTATCTAAGGTCGCTACCTGGATTATACACCCACGGAACACGTCTTGAAGTGGAGCCGCTTATTCCTCGCATACGCAATACATCTTTCATGAATATACCCATCAATTCCAATGCGAATTTCTTCAAATATATTAACAGAAGCGCGCTTTACAGATTACGGCACAGTATTGATGATACTCTCCCAGCCCAATTTAGAGATGTAACGATTATGTTTGTCAGTTTAGGAAAAACAGACGTTACTACCAAAGAAGGCTTATACAACGTCCAAAAAGCTGTTTTGGTTGCTATTCAGATTCTAGTGAAATACGAGGGCATGCTCCAGCAGTTTGCGATTGATGATAAAGGTAATTTTGGTAGTGGCGTTATATATTGTTAATAAAAAAGCACTCATATGCAATTTTAAACAAAGGCGCGACGCTATTGGTGGTTTTTGGTCTTCCACCCCTTTCTCACGAACGTGAAGCAGTCTTTGCAGCAAAAGCTGCTTTAGAAATCAAGGATTTCTATTGCGATCTGGATTATCAAGATTATGCCATTTCGCTATCCACAGGCATGATTTTCACCGCAGTGTTACCTTACGACAGTCCCTATCGACGTGATCCAAGCATTGCTGGTGACACCATCGTCGTTGCTGTGCGTATGCTCAAATTTCCTTTTTCAAAGAGAAACATTGTGTGTGACCTGGCTACCAAAAACCAAATAGGTGGTCTATGCGAATTTGAAGATCATGGTGAACACCTTATGAAAGGGAAAGTAAAACCAGCGCCTATTTATGGTATTCAAAAGTTTGGACCGTCCCAAAGAGAAAATCAAGTTTCTGTTTTAAGTGTCGAGAAGGGAAGCGACTTTATTGGCTATAAGCTAGAAATGAAGCAAGCAACTGATATCGTGGAAGACTGGAATAAAGCACCAAATCATCATGTCCTTGTGATTTCAGGTTCTTCAGGTGTAGGAAAAAGTTTCTTTTGTAATAACCTTCAAAAAAAGATTGTGTCGCTCGATGTTTTAACTTGGTAAGTAGATTTGTTTGGAAAGAGAATCAAATGCGATTATCTGATCATACATTTTTTTTTTAATACAAATCCTTTCCATTTAAAGCTGGTCATCATCAACAGAAGGTATTTATGAGTTCATTTGATATATAGTTTATTTATACTTATCAATGTTTTCACTTTATAGTGGAGAAAGGAAGTAAATACTATTTATTAAGAAATCTAATGCTGGGATTGTTTGAGATTGCAGATTCGGACAGGATACCCCACAAAAAATCAGCCCGCAGCATAAAAACCAATAGTGTTGCCAGCAATGTATCACAGTCCGTTCCAAAATCAGTTCACTCTACTGAGACAACAGCATCCTCCAATTCACCTTCCTCAACAAGCTTTCCAAACAACCGCGAATGGTTCCGTCGTCTAGCATCATATACATCTGTACCTGAATCTGTTGGGCGGAATTCAAATCAAATCATCGCGAATGAAGTGATTGAACTGATATCTAGATGTTTACAAAAGTGTGGAGAGGAAGAGGGATATATGCCTCTTTTTAAAGTCATTTTCACGACTTTAAGTGATGTGGATGAAAATAGATATACCCGTTTGCTTGATGGAAGGGCAAGAGATATTCTTTTAACTGGTGTCATAACACGCATGGTCTTGTACATATCGAAGCATGTTGGATTAGTATTTGTGTGTGATGATGTTCAGTGTAAGTGGCAACTAAATATATACATCAATAAAATCCTGATATCGCTTTTTTTTTTTT
>VCJI01002272.1:6691-17213 GCA_024139395.1 Backusella morwellensis
TCAGAAACACATTGGACAGTCACCAAAGATGTTTGGATTGCTCATCTTGTTGCTAGATATTTGGATATGCTACTCCACTTTAATATCGTCCCGCTCTACGGCCTTCAAACTTTTCTCGGTTATCGCTGTTACCATGTTCCCATTTGGTGGTCTCGTTCTTTATATACCAATGTCCTTTCTTATCAAATAACATTTCTTTCTAAAAAAAATGAAAACGAAAAAAAAAAGCATCTATACCATGCCATTATTCCATAATATTTTGAATACTTCCTTTCCCATTTGTATATTACGAGCTCGTGAGAGTCTGTACTACTTCCAAACGCATTCAAACTGTATAAACAAAAACAATTTCGCATAAAAAAATTTTTTTTCTCAAAGTGATCTCACAGACCGTGGACTGTCCTGCACGGTTGGAGAATCGAAAAAAAAAATCAAATGCTAAAGCTGCTCTTTTATTTGTTTATCAAATCATAAAAAGTACCCACAGTGAGAGAATAACGAAAAAAAAGTGCGAAATGGTAGGTAATACATATTCATTAATTATATTTTTATGTATCAAACCTGGTCCTCCAAATACACGTAGAAAATTGAGCAACACTCTACGCTTTACACGCGTTAGGTTTTCCTTCAGTCTTATTAAATTCGACCGTTAATCCAGCGATACGATTTCTGTACATGTGATTTGTTTTCTTAGCATCCAGAAAAAAGCGCCCCCCATCATGACTTTCCTTTTTTGTCCTTTATTGGGACCCAAGTCTTCCAACTTCAACTCACATACCATTCATAGCGAAAGCGCGTTATATAATATATAAAGTCATTATTATCAAGACTTTATGAGTAGTAACATTTCACAACTTAAAAGATATTTTTGCTTTTCTGTAACAAGTATTATTCTTCACTGAGTGCATAATGTTTGCATTTCATTTTTATGAATTTGAAGACTTTATTATATTTTAGACTGTAACATATGTATTGTATTAATATGGATACTTTAGAACCTGTTCATTGACTCCCAGGACCTTAATATTTTACATATACATAGTGGCGTGATGTAAACTTCAAAAGAGTAATGCTTGTTTGATTTGGGAAAGAGAATACCACTCCCCATGAATAGTGGACTTTAAATCATGGTCCCAATGCATTAAAGTCTTGAATTAGAATATTATGCATTTTTTTAAATTCATTTGCACTTTTTATTCTTCATTTTAATATGTATTTTTGCTTCTCTCAACAGCAAAAATGAGAATCAACCCTTATTAAAAGAGACTAATGTTCGTGAGCATAATACTATATTTAAGCAGTAAACTTTCTCAAACATGATCAATAAAATATACTATGAAAGATCCCCATTTGATATATAATAGGAAGACACAAGAAATTATAGAGAGTATCATTATTATGCTAATGGCAAGTTCAATTAGATAAAGTCTTTTCTAAAAGCGTGATATCCATTCATATTTTTTTTAATGACCCTCAAACTTTAAGGGGAAAACATGACAAATATGACCGTAAGCATTGGTCATTATAAAAGAAAGTTCATTAAATTTAACTTTAACAAGGGTTCAATGTTGCTTTAATTGAACCAAGTGGCAAATTTTCTTCAGCCGGCTCACTGCCGAATACCTCCATAGAATATGACGTACCCTGTAATCGGTAAAGGGCCTTTCAATGTTTCATTTAATCCACCAAACGGTTTAAAAATCAGTGCTATTAATTCAATATCGTTCCTGATTATGGTATTAAAAGATCATCTGTTTGGTGTTTAGAAACTCGATAATAATAGATTGAATAAAAGAAAATGACATGCTACAATAAAAATTAGAAAGCTAGAGATTGCATACCCAAGAGACAAAGTATGTATTCAAAAATTGAAGTTGAAAATCCTTTTGTAAATCTAAATATTGTATGCTTCAACACAAATGTGTACATCATTCATAATTATGGAATTGCGGTTTCCAAACCGGTCAAGAGCCTGAAATCAAGAATCAGATACAACCAGTACGATCCTAAGAAGAACATAAAATGGCAAATAATAAGACATTGTCGTAATGATATTATATTATGTTCAAATTTTGGTATTCGATATCCAATAAAGCAAAAGGGATTGTTATACTAACATCTCATATATATTGTATTAAACGACTATTAACAACATTATGGGGTCATGTTACTTTGACGGAACATGGGGACATTAGATTTCAATAAAATACGCATCATTTAAAGCATAAACACTTTCTCTTAAATCATTGATAAGAGCAAACTTGCCATGGTTGTTTTAGAATAAAAAATTAACATAATAAGTAAATATCATTCCTTTTAAAGTCAAATCATATTCCTGGGCCAATTTAAATTAATGCTATGGAACTCGTAATACAGAGGCAAATTCAACAGAATAAGTAATTTTTAAGATTTAAGATTTAATGTACTTTTATATATATATAGTAGATATTTCCAGGGATAAGCTTTAGAATGAATCATTTTGGACATTTCCTAAATGCCAATACCATCTGACGCGATAATGCACTGGTTGATTTAAATCAGAGATTTACACATATGGTTTTCTTATATTTTATATCACTATTATTTGAGTCGGCTTAATTGTAAAATGTAGGTTTTATTTTGTGATTGCATGGTATATAAAAAAATGAATTAATTAGGGGTTTGGGTGAAATGCGGATTAATATAGAATAAGTAAAATAATGCAGAGAATGTTGTAGATTTAATTTTTAGAAGTTAACTTCATTAAACACTCTGAAGCGTTTTCAACATCAGTTAATCGTCGACCAGCTAAATAAGTTTAAGATGAGTATATTTGCAAAATTGTTTCGAGTTTCAGTTTTCTTTCTTACCTTCAATGAATGACATACTCTCGGCATATGTTTTTGGTACAACTTTTCTTAATTGTTTGTTGGACTTAAATGTGAAGCAGTATGCATTAGCTTCGGATGTGAATCCTTTTTGCATATCAACAGTTTCGGTAAGAACTCTGACTTGGAACATATTGTTGCTGGCACCTCCAGAGCGCACGACTTGTGCTTTCATCTTGAGTAGGGAGCCAAGTTCAACGGGGTTCTTAAAGATAACATCATCAAATGAAGAAAGCTTGATATCTGATTGAGCAAATAATTGGCCAGAAGCTTGTGCGAGTTCAAAAGCACTTCTCATAAGCTATTTTTTATAATAAAATGAAAATGTTAATTTTACTTTTAAATAAATGTACGATATATGTTTAAACTTACATATCCACCAAAGGCTTTTCCATATATGTTGCGGTTTTGTGGCTGCACAATAACAACACTATCCAAGGAAGTGTCGTTTACCCAAACTGCATTTTTTGAGTCGATAGATTTGTCTATCAAATAAAACTCAGTTAGTATGTTATTTTTTTAGGTCATAAGGAAAATATAAATACCTTGATCAGGATGTTCGACAAAGAGATCATGAAGTACTTGACGCTCTTCAACTGTAGGTGGCATTTTACTGATTAAGGATTGGTTGAAAGATTTTGCTTGGCCTTTACGGGTTACAGCGTATTCCTTCAATTTTCTTTCTTGTTCATTGCGGATCTTTAGTGGGAACGTGGGTCTTCCTTTGTTGGTCTTAGGGTCAACCAAAACCATGGTGAATTTAGCTGTTAAAATACTATTGGCTGTAGGGTTGACAATTTTTTTAGATGAGTCAGCGCGAGCTTGATTGCGGGGTGAAACAGCTTCCACATTTAAAATTACTATTTTTGGATTTAGTATAAAGTCGGATCAAATTCTTTACATGTATTTATTACCTTCCATGGCTGAGGATCCAACTGATGCCACATTACCAGAAATCTTTAAATCTTCTACTGTGTTTGGCATGTTGATTTTTGTTCTATCAACACCGGCAGTGACTACGAGTGAATGGATCGAATCGGTAGAAACATTGGCATGCTTACATCCAATGATACCAGCAGCAGAATCCAATTCTATTATACGATGTTTTTAGTAAAGAAAAAAATGATTAATTCGCTTTTAAATAGTACCTTCAAGGAGTCTTCCAACTCTGATCTTTCCCTTGGTGGTAATATAATCTTCTAAAAGAGCAGGGTTTGATTTAAATGGGAGATATTCTTCGAAGTAACTTTGTGACATCTGTTTACAAAAATATGAGTACATGTATTTTTTTTTTAAAATCGCGAAAATAAAATGACTTACAGTCTTTTCAGTAAGAGCCTCCTGAGGAACAAACGGCTTTATGATGCTATCTTTGTTTGTAATGATGTCCTTCCAGTAGGTAGTAGGTAGAACAGAGTATTGCTTATCTAAGAGAAAAATAAAAGTGTTAAATATCACCAAAAATGGAAACCTCATTATCTGCCAAACCTACTTGTAATAAAGGCAGGATTAATGCCAGCGGGAGTATCGTCGATGAAAGTAGCCTGAGCGCATCGAACTCGTCTAGTACTTGTAGTTAATGTAGCTTTAGATAAGGTAAACGGAAGTCTTGATTTGGTCTTTTGGAGATTGCGGAGCATGATTGACATTTTGTTTTATTTTTGTTTTGTAAAAAAAAAGTATAAAAGTTGATTGAGAGAGGAGAGTGGGATGAATGGATGTAAAGATAAAGATAAAAAGAAAGAACAGGAAGTTAAGTCCCTATATATATAGTTTTGAAGCAGTTGCCACTAAGTTGCCATCATTACTCTTTCTGGCCCTTACCCCTCGGTAGGTGATCGGTATGATTGCCCTTAAGATATCTACAAAAGGTAACGGCTCCGAAACGCTTATCTGGCCAGAAGATACGGGTTGGGGTTTAGTAAGTATTCCTTTAATTTAAGCTCCACTTCCCCACTCTCTCTGGAAGTGTTCCAAATTTGGACTTGACAGCGGCTCGCTGACAAAAGAAGAAGGTGGTTTTTGCGCTGTACCACACCGACTCACAATGGCACATTTTTTATCTATCTCTAAAGATTACTTTTCAGAGAGGGGGGGTTTAAAGATCTTACGAAAAAAAACGTTCTTTTTTTTTCTATAGCGTCAGCATTGCTGTCTACTGAAACATATTGTTAACTGACGCAAGCATTGCGTTTTTAAGAGAAATATCCGCATTAAGGTTTTAAAAAGATGAAACTATGTCGACATTAAACGGTATCGTAATTTTCATATAAATAGACGGTTTTCGGATCGACCAACACCCTTAGCTTATGATTAATTTGGTCGTTAATTTGAGCACTAATATACTACAGTAAAAATTAAACCGACAAATTTCAAACTTTAAAATTACATCAAATGAGCGAGGGATCGATCGAATTCAGAAAAACGGGGATACCGCATTTTGTTCACAATGAAGAGTCAAGTTATCAAGAACCGTCACATCCAATTGTACAAGTTGATGGGAAACCAAATGCTCAAATGCACGATATTGCCGGATCAGCGCCTTCTTTGGAAATGAACGAGTCATTAAATGACGAATCCCATCGCCAAAAACAAAATTTAAAAGAAATAGAAAACATTAAAAAAAACGCAGGTGACACTGATACTAACAACGATGAACTTCGATCTGACCAAAAAAAGCCGGGTAACGTACTTGATGCAAGTGGTAATGTTCGCTCAGCTTCACCTGAAGAGCTTTATAATAAAAACAAAGACGAAAAGCAAGTTTTACCAGAGCAAAATGATCCTCATTCAAAATTCTGGTCGAACAACCCTGGTCAGCCTTTTTCAAACACATGGAGACCGTCTCCAAAGGAAGCTGAACAGCAAGATAAGGATTTAAACGAAGGTAATGTGAAGTGGATAAAATTACACTAGATTTTTTCTCATGCATTTATTGTTTATATGCACCTCCAGAGGGCAGTAATCAAAATCAACTGGACAGCATAGCACCTAATCAAAACAATAAGAGGGAACCTAGACAGCGATCTAATACTGCTACAACTCTTGGAGATTATCTTTATGGCGAAGCTTCGGATACAAAGGTTGATACTCGCAAAAGAATCGAGCATCCACAGCCTCTACCACCCGTTCGTCCAGACTCATTAATGCAAAAAATACAACTCAATGCTATTAAATTCATTGCCTGTGGCGGCTTCGTATGCTATTTACTCGGACGATTTGGTTTTAACGTTTTTTTTGGTATCCTTCTAGCAATTTTATGCGCTTGGACATACTGGAATGTCGGACGGGAAGCAAACAAGGGATTAGAGTGGCAACTAGAAAAACAGGAAGGGATGAATACAGTAAGTTTAATAAAGAAAAAGAAGTCATCAGCACAGACACTAAATCGCCGATTAGCTCTATACATCGGAAGGAGAATCTGTTGAATGGCTTAACTACATGGTTGAAAAAATATGGCGCAGTATTGATCCCGAGTTTTTTGCTTTGGTTGAAGATATTCTGGAAGATACATTGCAAAGTGTTGCCCCTAAATTCATTGTATGCATATCGCATTTTTTTATATTATTATTAATGCAGCTGTTTCTGATTGTTCTTCAAATAGAAAGCGATCAAAGTGTCTGACTTCGATATTGGTGTGCAAGCTCCGCGAATCCAAATGTAAGTTTTAGCTTAATTGTTTGATTCGTCATCAAAGCGTCATTTAATATTATTCATGTTTTAAGGATTCGTGTTTTTCCACCACTTCCTGGTCAGCCGGAAGAAAGCATTGTAAGTCAACTGTCTTTTTTTTTTTCAAACAAGACATACTCAATCAATCTCCTTTATTTAGTTTGGAGAAGCAGCTTTTAGTTTTCATGCACACCCAGTAGCTTCTTTGTCAACAAATCGAAGCCCAAAAGCTACGCCACCTGGGTTATCAATTAGATTCCAAACGGCATTTAAGGCACCACTTGATATCAAAGCAGAATTAACAGCAGTTTCAGGAAAAATCAGATTTAAGATTTTAACCTCACCAGAACTCCCATTTATTTCAAAAACAACTATTGCATTTACAAATGTCCCAACTATAGAAACATCTGTGATGCCACTTTCTAAACATCTGAATATAATGAATGTAAGATATAAATCATCATCACATAGTTTTTATTTTAATAGTTTATTTAATCTTAATACATGTGTCTTTTTTCTAGCTCCCAACAGTAAAAATGCTTGTCAATGAGGGTGTTAAACTTGGTTTTGCAGATTTGGTTGATCCGAAGAGTATGACTATTGACATAAAAGCTCTTCTTGGACCTGGTGCCATAGATACTGCAGCTATTGGTGTTGTGAAAGTTGAAGTACGAGAAGCACAAAGGGACGATTCAGTCAAATTAAAAGGTATATTGTTTCAAATCTATTTTCGTGTTCGGGTAGTTACTTTTTTAAGTGCATTTTAAAGGCCCCTCTCAAAACATGAAGAGAGGAGGAATGTCTCTTAAATACATGTTCTGCTATTACCGATCTATTTAAAATGATGTAATGACTAACTACATATATTATTTATATGGTATAGACATGCAGGATTCATATGCTTCACTTTCGTTAAGTACTCAGCCGAAGAAAACTCTCACAACTACACGAGTATTAACAAACGATAAGGATCCACGTTGGAATGAGAATCTTTACGTACTTGTATCACAAGGTACTACTTTTTACTATTTATATATTTCTTCAACGCAAATTCTGAATATATTTACATGTTGCTATTTTTGTTTAGACGACATCATATCTGAAACAACTGTGGATATTAAAATATGGGATGCAGATAAAGTCAAATTCGACGACTTATGGGGCTCGGTTTCAACATCAGTCAAGGATATAGTTGAAGGAAAACTAGACAAACTTGGAAATGTAGAAAGTTGGTGCCAAAAGGAACGAACTGTTTTCGATGGGTAAAACTTAAAAATAAAAATCATTGGGGTAATCGAATATTAAACTATGCTTGACATTTTAGATGGACACCGATTGATGGAAAATCATTGGAGGAATCAAAGGTCAAGCTCAATATGAAAATGACGTTCCATCCTAAATATCCCACGCCAAATATGGATATTTTTACAAGTTCTTCTAAAAAAAGGATGTCTAGCGAAAAGAAAAAAGAATTGGAGGCTCCAGTTGATCCAAGTCATAACAATGGTATTTTGTATGTTCAAATCCACCAAGCTATGGATTTGGAAATCGGAGATCCAGAGGTGCTGCCTACGAATGATGAATTCAAACATCCATATGATCCAAGCAAAGTGGTAAATCCATATGCAGTTATATACATAAATGATAACAAGGTGTATCAAACAAGAGAGAAATTACGCAACCCCAGCCCTGTAAGTTTAGATTTATGTTTTAAAATGGAAAAAAAAAAAGACTGACTCAATTTTCAAACAAAGCACTGGAACGCTATATCTGAGCAATTTGTGAGAGATTTTGATAATACCTTCCTTCGTATCTCTGTGAAAAATTCAGTAGACTTGGAGCGACATCCAGTACTTGGCACAACATCTCTGAAGGTTTCTGAATTATTTGAAGATCAAGATGATAAGGTAATGGGGCTGTTACAGGTTGACTTTTAGTTTCTGTAAAATTAATCCAAACAACTGTATAACACACCTTTTATTTCTCATAGCTCAAAGAAGTTCAAAAATGGTTACCACTCACAAATGGTATAGGATTCGGAAAGGTTTTATTGACCATTAAATTCAAGCCTGTGAAACTTACATTACCTAAAGAACTTCAAGGAGCAGGTAGCATAAAAAAATAACTTGCTGCAAATCGAATTATCATTTACGAAAGTATTTTTTTTTAGATGTTGGTACTCTTATCATAGAAAGAGTTTGTCTGAATAGTTTGAAGTCCCCATTTAATGGTTCCAATTTACATAACACTAAAGCCACTATTGCTTTGAATATTGATCCTGTTATGTATAAACGACTTAAACCAAGAAATCTCACGGACCAAAGCGAAAGTGCTGCTCCTTATACCGGCTGGTACAACCAACACTTGTATTTCCCATTAATGATGCGTTACAGAACTGCTATTTATGTGCATATTATTCAAGGATCCATTTCTACAGTCAAAGCTACAGGTAGATTCTGGTTAAAATATGTCCCTGATGATGAATGGCAAGATCTCGTGCTTGAACTCCAACCACACTCTAGTGAGGGCTCAAAGGAATCCAACAAAAATGAAGATCCCTGGTCTACTCCGGGAGAATTTGGCCAAGTCACCTTACGCGTCAAGTTTGTTCCAGGATTCTCTCCTATTCACACTCATTTGAGATCCTTTAAGAAGGATATGGTTGGAGCTGATCCATTCTACAAAGAAACGTTGAAGCACAAGGCGCATAAGTGGATAAAAGCACAAGACGATGAAGAATCTAATAACAATGATCTGGATGTCGAGGATAAGGATCTACAGGAGACCGTCCAGGAAGAAAAAGAGAAACAAGGCGAAAAGAAGGATGATGATAGTGATACATCTTCGTACTATGGTGATGACATGGGCGATGGACTCTCCGAAGAACTTGAGGGAGATATGGTCGAGCAAGGAATGAAAAATAAGATCAGCAAGTATCGTGTTGTTCGTAAAATGTCACTAGGAGTAGACAAGGTTATGCAAAAAGTAGATGTTATAAAAGGTGGCTTTAATTCAGAAACAAGAGCTAATCGAACTGTAGCTAAGGAAGTTTAAAACTGTACTTGAATATCTTATTCAATGCAACATTTATAATAAACACATTTTATTTAAAAATTGCCTTCTGTTTTTTCGATTTTTCAATTCAGGGTGTATATATATATAGAAGATGTGCATACAAAATAATCCAATTGAGTTTTTGCTTATTTGAGAAAAACAGAAGTTTTTCTCTTGATTTAGCTCCGTTGTATTATCGTGTTTACCATATCATCTCTTTGGGAAACAACCAAATTGTATTTTTTTATTGATAGTCAAGTGATATCATACCTTGAATCCCCTATTGAATGTCTTCCTTGGTAATAACTGTATTGGATTATTATTTCAAAAGCAAACGACTCAGCTTTTAAATTTCTTGTCACACCAAAAACCTTCTACCAGATTTAATTTATTTAATTTAATCCTGTTTTTAGGATCACTGATATATGAATTAGCTATGTCTAATGATTTCTCTGCTTGAACATTGACAGGATATTTATTAGTTAATATCGGTATAGAGTCCTACCCGAGTTGGACAATGCCATTTTTTTTATATTACTTTAATATTAATTCACGCGAATTATCTGAGTGGCTGAAGTCGTAATAACAGCAGCTTTACGAGGAAATAAAGCCATAAGCATTGAATCCAAAAGCACAAAATAAAAACCTAAGCAAAAAGAGCTAACTACCTTAAAGAAGGTCATTACAGCAATATGATAAAAAAAAAACGAAACTATGTCATCAATCTGAGCATGACTCTCATGTTTTAGAGATGGCGCAATGGCTGGGATCTAAAAATTATCTAATAAAATGTCAGTTTGATAGAATCACATCATCAGATTTAAGCCCGCCATTGGCTTTCCTTATTTTTTTTTTTTCTTGTTTGTTGTTTTTTTTTTTTTTTTTTTTTTTTTTTTTTTTTTTTTTTTTTTTTTTTTTTTTTTTTATTT
>VCJI01002272.1:18768-34126 GCA_024139395.1 Backusella morwellensis
TGTTGAAGGGTACATGGACTGGTCCTTCTCGCGTCCGTGCTCTCTTTGATCCTCTCCGTCCCAAGCGCGACTAATTTTCTTTTTGTTAAGATACACCCATACACTCCATTCCCTTAATTACATTGCCTTAGCACTCTTTCACAAGGATAGCGAAACAAAAAATTACAATCAAAAATAAAATTAATATATGCACAGGTATTTAGTTTAAAAAAAAGCATCATTTTTCAGATAGGCGAATCCGGTTGTTATTATAGCGTAGGAGCATTTTTTGTTTGTGTAAGACAAGAAGGATAGAGGTGTGAGAGAAAGATAAGGCCCACCTTCTTATTTGGGTTTAATTATAGAACATTAAGCAAAATCTATGTAGTAGAAAAGTAAAATTTATTTTTAATCCGATATCTTTTAATGCTATAATTTATGCTTTTATTTTATAAACAGAGCCATCGTTTGTTTTCTATTCCCTGTGCTGCACTTTGAAGAAGTTCTCTGTCCTTGATTTATTTTTCCTTGGCTTTTTCTTCCCTGATCTTCTAAATTTCCTTGATCCTATTAGCAACCCTTCTCTTTTCATATGCTTTAACCGCTTTCTGTATTTTCAGACTGAAGTAAAAATAATGCGACTCTGTCAAACTTTTGAACTGTTTTTCTTTTTTTTGATCGTATTCTTAATACGTGCCTGCCTGCTTCCATATTGTTTTTAGTTATCATTAGGCTAGGAAAACTATTAATAAGAAGGAAAAGCATTAAACAGAACCATCGTTTGGCCAGTGACAATAATTGATAATAACTTTTTTAAAACATGGTCGTCTCATCCCCCGCAATTTGACCAGCCAATCTTTTTTTTGCGGAGTCAGAACTCAGGTAATGATGTGTTGGGTGGAAAAGAAAAATAATGTAACTTTATAGTAGTCCTTTTGACTCGGTGACAAGAAAAAAAAATATATAGAACCCCCCATGAAGTTTCTATTTTCTTTTCTTTCTTCCTTTTTTCCCTAACAACTTTCCTCCAACAATGGCTCTTAGACTCTTATCTACCCGTATTGCTCGCCCTTACATGCCCGTCGTCCGCAAGTCTGCTACTTGGGCTGTCTACCGTGGTTATGCTAGTAAGTGTTACGTCTCTGACGTGTTTTTCTTTTTTTCTTTTTTATTGATCCTCTATCTGTAGCCAAGAAATATACCTTGGACCACGAATGGATCTCTATTGACAACGGTGTTGGTACCTTTGGTATTACCGACTATGCTCAAAAGTCCTTGGGTGATGTTGTCTTTGTTGAAACTCCTGCTGTTGGTGATGTCGTTGAAAAGCACGGTAAGAGAGAATATTTGGGTATAAGCACATCATGTTCTAAATCGTAAGATAGAGTCTGTTGGTGCCATTGAATCCGTCAAGGCTGCTAGTGAAATCTTCTCCCCTGTCTCTGGTGAAGTTGTTGGTGTTAACGAGCAATTGGCTGACGAGCCTTCTTTGATCAACGAAAGCCCTGAAGAGAACGGTAAGCTAATCATTAAATTAAATAATTATAAAGGAAACGGTATATTTGAGCGGTTTTTTAATGTGATTCATTTCATTTCATCTCATAGGTTGGTTGGCCCAGATTAAGATCAGTGATGAATCTGAGCTCGCTGATTTGATGGACGAGAAAGCTTACGAAGCCCACTGTGCCACTGCTGAAGAGCATTAGATTGTATTTTCCCTCTTTTCTTTTAAATCATCTTTCACACACCTGTATAAAATAAACAAAATGCTTTATGATAATAACAACAATAATTCGTGTTTATCTTGACGTGAAACAGCGTTGTGTGTGCCTTTTTTAAAAACGTAGCTTTAAAAATAGGCATGTGACGCCCCCAATGGTTTTTTTTCTCTTTTTTAAACAACATTGTTATTGAGCAGCTCTTTCTTTTCTCGCCTGTCTTTTGTGTGTATATGCATTTATGATTTATTCAAAGGAACCTATTTACAGTGCTATTCCCAACCATAAACGACTCGTCAATATTACTTTATTAAAGTCTTCTAGTATATCTTCAAGTCTTTATGCTGAAGCTTATACCAACGCCTGCACTGCTGTCAAATTCGATACATCAGCAAAGTACAATGATGCAAGAGAAGCTTACAAGAACGTTGTTAAAGTAGTTGTATAAATATTGACAACATATCGTATCTTACTAACGTAGCCTATTCGTCACCCTTTTGCTTGCTTAAAGAACTTTACAGAGCTACTTAAAGGTACTTTGTCCAACTAGTAGTAGTATTATTAATCAATACGTATTAACTCTTTATGTATATCGAATATAACACGAAAAAGACGGGAGCAGCGATATAGACCGTAATAAACTAATACAGAAGCTAAACGAGTATAGACATCGCATAGAGCAATTAGACCGATATTTAGATGGCGAAAGACCTACCTTGTCATCTCTTTACATCAATGAAAACTCGCCATATCAAATGAGACGCGATTCGTCAGATTCAGATTTTGAAAGAACAGAACAAGATGAACTAATAGAAAGAGCAGAGGTTATTTTATTTTGTGTGTTTTCCCACAAGTACAAGTGAGTCGCTTAACCGTTTCTTTTTTTTTTTTTACTCTTAGTTTTCCTTAAGTCAAGCAGAACTTAATGAAAATAAAAGCCATATCGAACAAGCGTTGGATTATTACTCTGACGCTGCAGAATTGTATTTAAAGGCATTCAAAGGTACGAAACTAGATTGGGTCCATCATTTACGATCAATAAAAAGCAATCAGTTAAAATCCATTATTCCCCACGCTTTATTTTTCCTGTTCTTTTCGTGTTAATGAACTCTGTTTTGCATTTTATCCCGTTTCTTTATATAAAAGGCTATGAAAATGATACTGAGGAAAAATTGGCTACTCGAGAAAAATTCACAAAGGCATTGGATAAGGCGGAATCGCTCAAATCAATGCAAAAAAGCGCCCATTCGAATTTACTCTCAGTTGGTCAAACTCGCACAAGATCCTCGTCTACGGCGTCCGACCGTCCTAGTTTACAGCATGGCCGCAATTCATCCATTGCGTCGATGCATTCAATAGAACCGCAGTGTCCTACTGACGATATCATGACCCAAAAACTTTCATCTACGGAAATTGAAGTGCTAAAGCATACTTCAAATGTAAACGAGAAGATGTTCTTGCCCTGGATTGATGAGACTGATTTAAAAGAGCAATTTTCATATCAGACAAGGTTTTTGTAAGTCAATTTTATTTATTGTTTGCTTGTTTGTATTTAAGGGAGAATCTGTTAAAAGTGTTGAATAGAGATCCAGATGGCTCACTACGTTTATCTGAGAAACAGATTGAAAAGTTTGGGGGTTGGAAACGTCCAGCGGATTTAATGAGACATCCACGTCTTATTTGTGTGATTTCAAGGTATTTTTTCATATCAATATGCATATTACTACTATTATTAGCTTATATCAAGTTAAATTAACTGGTGTTGTGGATAAATACAGTAATAGTATCATTCAAGATATTGTAACTGATTGCTCCTTCGTGGCATCTTTGTGTGTAACGGCTGCTTACGAATGCAAGTTTAAAAAACAAGTAAGTCTGAAAGGGTATTAGATTGACGTCGATACTAACCCGTGTTGCTAGTTGATTACCTCCTGTATATACCCACAGAACAAACATGGCCAACCTTGCTATAATCCAAATGGGAAGTATGTTGTCAAGCTCATTTATAACGGTATTGCCCGAAAAGTTGGTAGGATAGTTTGGTGAATGGTTCAACATGGTTAATATAATATTAACGTTTATAAAGTGGTGGATGATCTTTTACCTGTTTCTAGAGAAGGGACACTGATGTGTACTTTCTCTACAAATAAAGGTGAACTTTGGGCTAGTATTATAGAGAAAGCGGTATGTTTTATTTTATCTTTTTTTTGTTATATCTTTCTTCTGATGAAACAGCTATATACAGTACATGAAATTGATGGGAGGATATGATTTTCCAGGATCGTAAGCTTTCAAAAAAGACAAGGGTATTATACTGTATTATTTAATGCTTATCTTTGTTTTTTAATCTATAGCAATTCTGGTATAGATCTACAGTAAGTACTTTACAAATATTCAAGTGTATTCACCGAGTGTTCTAATATTTCTCTTCTCTTTAGTTGCTTAACTGGTTGGATACCCGAACATATTTTTATCTACGAGTAAGTATCTAATTCCTTTTCCTTTTATAAAAATAGTCCCAATGAAATCATTATTAAGTACTTGATAAATAGTAAACATTTTGTGGCAGATAACGTATGGGATAGAATATTAAACGGAGCAAAGTATGGTGATGTATTGATTACTATAGCAACTGGTGATTTGACAGAAGAGGAAGCGAATAATCTTGGACTGGTTCCGACACATGCATATGCTGTTATCGACGTTAAATTTATTAATGGTAAACGCTTATTGCAGGTGAAGAATCCATGGAGTCATAAACGATGGAGGGGTCCATATAGTCATCTTGATAGCAACATCTGGACTTCTGAACTAAGAGAAGCGCTCAATTTTGATCCGGATGTTGCTCAAAAGAAAGATGATGGTGTATTTTGGATAGACTTTGAATCCGTCTGTTTAAATTTTACTTCTATTCATCTCAATTGGAATCCCGAGTTATTTACTCACAGATGGGTTTTACACTCGTAAGTAATGGCTTTGTCAAAAACATATTTCCGTATACTTAATATATTATAGTGTCTGGCCAGAGAATGTGGGGCCTAAAAAAGACATTTACAGTCTGGGGTACAATCCACAGTTTAGCTTAAGAGTCAATGTTCCTGATAAGAAATCAGCAGCAGTTTGGTTACTTCTTTCAAAACACATTATGGTCACAGAAGAAAATACTGATTACATTACACTTCACGTATACGATGACACCAACGGTGAGAGAATATATTATCCTGGCACACCTTTCAAAGAAGTAAGTTCTCTTCCATGAACAAAGTAGATGAATATGTACATAGATAAGGAGTTATAACATTCTGATTTAGGGAACATATGTCAATAGTCCTCATATATTGGTAAGATTTTATATTTAGTGTATCATATTATAATATATACCAATACCGTTTATACGTAGGTTCGTTTTAATGCACCTCCTGGCATCAGTCACTATACAATCGTAGTTTCCCAGCATGAAAAAGTAAGAGATCTTTACTTTTCCTTGCGTGCATACTCTCTTGCACCATTTAAATTATACGAAGTACCCATGAGATACTCCATTGAGAAAAAGGTGAATATATTGTATTGCTTAGTGCCATTAAACTTTCTCGTTGTTAACATTGATATTGAAGATTCGAGGGCAATGGACGGATCAAACAGCAGGTGGAAATTCATGTAATCCCACTTACCTAAATAATCCGCAATGGAAAATAACAATACCACCTGGTGTAGGAAATGCTGGTCTTTTACTCATGCTGGAAGCATCAAAGAATTTCGCAGTCCATTTGTTAGTAGTGGAAGGTGGAAAGAGAACATCGAGTGTATCGGTTAGAGATATTTTGACAGAATCTGGACCATATCGACACGGCTTTTGTTACTGTGAACTACAAAGTCTTAAGAGTAGGTATTGTGTATGTATCGATTTTGTGTCATTATTTAAATAAGGAATATTAGGTGGTGACTATACTATCGTAGCTTCTACATTTGAAGCCGACTTGCTAGGGAAGTTTATTCTAACGATAGCAAGTACAGCAAAAGTAAACATAGAGTCTATACCTTCAGAAGGAGCGGTAAGAGTCAAAGATGAATAATACTAATGGAAAAATGAGACGCTGATCTTTAGTGGTTTTATAGGGAATGTTTAAGAAAGTATTACATGGAGAATGGTAAAGAAACCAATCTTTTCCTTTCTTTTAGACTATACTCATATCTTCATCTCTTTGTTTATATTAGGATTATTGGATACAGTGCTATGGGATGTCCTAGTTTTGGAAACTATGGAAAGAACCCACGTTATTTACTTGAAATCCGAGAACTGACGACCGTAAAGTAGGTGAATATTACGATATATTGTTTAATAAAATCCCAACATAAAAAATATCTTAGGATCAGACTCCAGTCCATCAACACCGACACAGTGCCATCGATGAATGTTACAATATACGAAAAACACCCCACCGAGCTATTTGGAAAAGAAGTAGCAACTTCCGGACCCTATACAAATGTAATTCAAGGCGTTGCTACCAATGACGTTGTATTGAGCCAGAACGAAACGGGCTATATTATTGTTCTAGCAACACATGATAAGGACATAGCAGGAGAATTCACTGCTATTATATACAGTGATAGACCCGTCAATGTGAAAGATGATAAATACTCTAATTAGATTTGCTGAATAAAAGAAAGTTTCTGCGTGTGTTTTTATTATTTATTTTTGAATGGAGCTTAATGCACGTTGACCAGTAATAAAAGCGACGACTGATAAGCCAGCAAAGTATGGCAGTGTTTGGAGAAGGTTGTTTTCAGTCCAGTATAAATAAAACAGATATTCAAGAGCAACCAAAGATCCCAAGAAGGAGGAGATATATACGGTGCGAAGTGTGGGTCCTGAGACCAAGTCTGATACGATCTTTTGAGGTGTATAGCCAATTTGAAGCCACTATGATGCAAATATTAATTATTGTACTTGACACATATAAAAAAAACTTACGCCAACTAAAAGAAGAAGCCAAGGTGCAAGTGAAATGAGACTGAAAAGGTTCGAGAAAATAGCAGGTGGCATCTTTTCAGCTTCTCTAAAGACGTGATGAATCTCTGGTTGAATTTCAAACACATCCTCATCACCTGCTGCACTCACTAAACCAATAGCGACAGCAGCCATCAGTAACCCTGTGGGAGACATCATCTTACGTGTCATTTTCGTTAATGGCTAGATTTGAGAAAAAGAGAAAGGAAAATGTTATTTATTTTGTAATTATCTGGCGTGTAAAACTGTAGTTGGTCGGCTCATCAAATCCATTTCAAATTCAGTTCGTGAAATGAATGAATGAAGAACTTGAAGTCATCGTGTATATGATTGTCAAAACTTATTGAGTTTTCATGTATAGCCATCTCTGTTTTATTGCTGATTGGTAGTCAGACTTTCAATTAAATGGTGCATGGTGTATATAGTTTATAAATTAGGTTACTTTTAGAGTAAAAACAAGCCATCTCTTTTGTAATATGACGCTGAAGAGGAAGACAACTCAAGGTGTAGTTGATCAAACTACCGGCTTATTCCATTAAGAATGATATTTATTTATTTATTTTTTCAAGTTATTAAAATAGTAGTTGGCGATGTTTATATTTACAAATAAGATGGGAAATGAAAGATGGAAGCATGGCAGATTGTATTAAGTGTGTTGGTATAGCATAAATTGAAGCAAGCAACGTTTACTCACAGGTGGTGATGTATCGTTTTGCCTGTCTGAAGCGCTGACAAATGGTAGTCCTTTCTCTGCATACTTTAGAGACACAGTTACTAGCAACAAACTCGCAAAGATATCGGCAGATGCTTTGCTGTAAATAAGCAAGACCAGTAATTTCGCCTGTATTTGTTACGTGTTGTGTCACCATTAAACTCTTGGTTTCCTTGGCGAATTTTTCATTTCTCTCTTTCAGTAATGTCAGTGGCTCTAATATATCCCACACAGCCTTTGCGTCTTTTTCATTTAGAGTTGTAGATGATTCAAGTGGATTCTTTTCACTAAAGAAAGTACCCATGGTGCCATTATTGGGAGGCGAGAGACGAGCACTAGCTAAAAGCTCATTGGTACTCATCGTCATCGTATGGGTTAACACGACAGACATCAATGCAGGGGCTAAGAGAGGATATTGATAGAAGAGCTGGTTGTGGTTGCTTGGAACAAGACTGGTCTGTGCCTGTTCTTTTGAAAGGACTTGGTTGAGGTTCCACGTGGGAACGACCGCGTGTGACAAATAGGTATCTTGTTGATTATTCAGCAAAGTAGAATCGGAAAACTCTGCAAGGGCAAAGTCCCAATTATCAGGAAATTCATTCAAAAGATTAGGTGGAGACGATGTGAATGAACTATCAGAGGATGAGGAAGTGTTGGTATTGCTGCCAGAGCTTGGAAGAGGCAAAAATTCTTCTGCTGGGACGGGTGTCAAGGTGGTGGTAAGATCTACAGGTGCCTGGTTTTGAGAAGGAATGCCCATACCGCTAAGTACCAAATCTAATCGAAGCGAATCATTCTCTTTTTGAAGCTTATCTATTTGAGATTGAGCCCACTTTAACTCCAACTTCAACTGGCTATTCTCTGCTTTATGTTGATCAAGTTCTTCTTCGAGTGTAGTGATATATTCTATAAAAGGAAATAATAAGCGTCGTAATCCATGTTTCCTTAATTAGACAAAATGATTCTCCCATTTTTTTTATTTTTTTATTTACCTTTTCTTCTATTTCGAAAGTTGCGTGCAGAGATTTTATTTCGTAACTGTCTTCGTTCCTTGGAAGTCATTACTTTTAGCTGAGAATCAGAAACAGGATCATTTATCGGTCTAAAGTCAAGACGGCTTGTTGTTTGTTGAAGATATGGGTGAGGATTGGGTTTCTCTTTCTTGGAAGGAGTGTATGGTTTAAGGTTGGATTCATTAGAAGACTCTGGTTGATTTGGTTTTGTTTGATCAATTGCTTTCTTGGCTTCTTCACCCAACAACATTTGAAATAGATCAGAGTCAGAGAGGGCCTTATGATCATCAGTAGCAGGGATGTTTCCAAGTGAAGAAGGTTGCTTATTCACTGACCAAGTAAAAAGATTGTTCTCAAATTCGTTATTCATAATAAATATGCTTTGGAGAAAGAAAAATAAATAAAAAGGTTCTCCAAGTGCCGCTTTTGTAGCCTGAAAAAAGAAAAAAAGTAATGTGACACGGCATTTAGACTCCACTGCCCATTTATTTTCAACCTATAAAAGAGGATTACTAAAAATTCCGGACCGGAAATGAGTCAAAAATAAACGAATAAAAGTGAATAGAGAACTCCGTTAATATAAATATGAACATATCACAGTCGAGACTTGACCTAGTGCTCTGACTCACATTAGAAGCTTTTAAACTTTCTACAAACTGAATACACCTTCAGTTAAAACAAACGATATTTATAAGCTTATAATACATAGTACTAGAAATAATAGTATCTTTATAACAACAATTTGAAAAAAGGGATATGTTACTTTTCGAAAGTTCAAAAGAAACAGCCATTACATTTTTCATTGCTTGCAATCGACACGCCTCTAGAAACATTATATCTAAGCATCAAGATATAAATAAGACCCTGGAATATCAAGGTTGATTTAATGGTGTTTGTAATGAAATAGCAAAGGTGGACATTTTTCCTTTTAAACAATATATTTATTTTACGTTTTAAAACACCCTTTCTTATATATTATTTTCTCTTCCCCCATTCATGCCATTTTGTTCAATACCATTACATTGGTAAATGTTAACTTCAACTACTTTGACAAGAAAAAGACAGCAGTTTTGTTTTATGCATTTTCGGATAAATAATACTCCATTTGAAAAGCGGTCCATTTTATCTATTTTTAATTTATGGTATGGGCATCCAAACAATAAACAATGGTTGCAGTTTACATGCTAAGCTCACTGTATTTATAAAGTATATATTGACTTTACTTGTTTGGAAGGGGATAAAGAATATAAGTAATATAAATTTAATTTATGGGACCAGGCTTAACTGTCTCTTTCATGCTAACGAGTCTCTTCAATACACTAAGGACACCTTCACGTCCAAACTGTGCATTTTGATTAAACCTTTTAACAGTGAAGTCTTCTATTAGACTCTCCCACCTGGAAAAAAACCCGTTTACTGTCATTGTGGCTTTTTGGGTGAATTGAGTCCTAAAAGCAGACATTAATTGATTGATAGAGTAATACTATTTTTAACTTACTTTTCAGGATTCCCAGGCAGCGCAGTGTATGAAGTCTCTTCCTCACATTTCATGAAGTTACAAAGCGAGAGATTTTCGGATATTAGTACAAAATATTTCTTTTTAGGATCAATAGTCGATACTTCGCGCACAAATTGTGTTTCCCCTGTACCAAGAATCTGTTTTTTTTTTTAAATATAAAATGAGAATTAGAGTAACCATCTTTACTTTGATGATACCAGCAGCTCTTTTTCAAACCGTATAACTTACCTTTAGAAAAAATGTTGGGACGTTATGTTTGACTGTAAGAAGTCTTTCAGTAGTCAGTATTCCAGTTTCTGGATCAACTCTTCTGTCCAAAACATCAACATGCTGAATATGGGAGGAGTTAGCGTTTGGATATTTTTGCCATTGTGCTGCAGAGACCAAGTTCCATTCGTAATCAAATATATGCGATGACTTAAGAAATATCATTATGAAATATATATGTATATATGATAGAAGGAAAAGAGGCTATATGAACATAAGCAAGAATATATGTTTTATAGTTTTACTATAATATTATCTCCGTTAATTATGGCCCAATAAGTACTTATCTGTCAGTGATAGGTGATTATGAGCCAGAGTATCCTTTATAGATATGTAGATCTAAAACTTATTGTGAATGTACTTGAAAGGAGATCAATATAATCAAATTTTAAGCACTAACCAATATTTAGCATCATATTCAACATTGATGCAGTTTGCTACAAGTCAATTCATTACAGATACAACGGTAATAGAAAACATCTATTTTCCATCGATATTTCAAAAGGATAAATATTCAAAATGCTTAAAGCGAAAGATCAGTTAAAAATCTATGATGCTCATGACCTGTTTTAGACTTACATCTCCTCATCTCTATGCTTCTCTAACTTTTTTACCCATTTTCAAACTTTCAATATTTTTATATTTATAAAAAAAAGTGTACTTTATTCATATTTTACTTAATATTATTAACATACAATAGTTTATTTACGTTTTTTTTTCTTTTTACAAGTGTGAAACAAAGTTTTGAAACTCAAGCTGAATTGAGTCGTAGAACTTTTGGTTTAACAAAACTTCAACACCTGTTAAAGCAAGAGCCTTTGAGGCCATAATGGTGTCTTTATGAGCTTCAACAGTCTTAGCAGCGGCAGTAAACTCAATTGTGTGGTTTGCAGCGTTTGTATGAATGCCAAACATGGGGTGGATACATGGCATTTCGTAACTAACATTTCCTAGGTCGGTACTTCCTCCAGCTGAGATCTCCTGGAGCGCTTTAGGTGGGAACTTAACACCGAACTTCTGCATTGCATTTGCATACACGTCGGCCATTGCGTTATTGTGTACAACATCTTTGGTGATGCCAACTTCGCGCCACTTGTATTTAACCTCACATCCAGTTGCCAAAGCAGCAGCCTTAATACATCCCTCAAGCTTCTTAATAACACGATCTGCGTCACTGGCTTTGTGTGTACGGATATAGTATGTTGCGGAGGTGTAACCAGGAATGATGTTGGGAGCTTGACCACCGTTTGTAATGATACCGTGAACTCTGTCACTTGGCTTAAGTTGTTGTCTCATCATACTGACATTGTTCCAAGTTTGAACAGCAGCATCCAAAGCGTTGACACCAGCCTATATATATTCAACACGATTAGCATTCTTATTTTCCTGTATATCGATTTATCTACTTACCCAAGGTGCGGCACCAGCATGACTCTGCTGTCCGAAGAATTCAACTTCAACGTTGTGGACAGCAATAATTGCAGCATATTGAGCATGAATGGCAGCGGGATGTACCATGATACAAACATCAACGTTGTCTTGGAAAGCACGCTTTTGGAGCATCAAAATCTTACCAGTGGTGTTTTCTATGTTCAAAATCAGATTAATCGTTCTTCAAGCCAAGTTGTAGAGTATAATTACCTTCAGAAGGAGTACCGAAAAGGACAACCTTTCCGTTTGCCTTTCCACTTTCCAAGACAGTCTTCATAGCAACTGCAGTAGCCAATCCACTGATGGCAATCAAGTTATGACCACAGCCTTGTCCAAGACCAGGAAGAGCATCATATTCTGAGCAAATACCGACTCTTTTACCTTCTCCTTGGCTAAATTCAGCCATGAAGGCGGTCTTGATGCCAAAGGCTTCTCTTGTAACTTTAAAGCCCTTCTTTTCCAAAAAGGCGGTTAAAACATCATGTGCATGGAATTCTTCAAATCCAATTTCAGGGTTCTCATGAAGCTAATTAAAAAAAAATTAAAAAAAAATCAGGATCGAAATTCTCAATGTTGTAATACACTTATACTTACATCAACACTGATTTCACGAAGTTCGTCACTGATAGCGTCGATGGAGTTGTAAACAATGTTTTCAATTTTTTCATCGTACTGTACGTTAACTTGCTTTAAAGCCTAAAAAAATACAAAAAGGATATCATTAGATATCTTGCTCTAAGCATACATGTCTTTAAATCCCTTACCTCAGAAACTGATTCATCATAACCAGGTAATTTACCGACAGCGTGTGCTTTAATTTCCTCGGGAGTACGAGTGAAAATGCAACCAAGACAGTGAGGTTCAGGGTGAGAGTGTCCATTCATGTTAACAGTCATTTTAAGTGTTTTTAAGTATAGAGAAGAAAAGAAAAAGTTATGAAAAAAACCCGCATTATTTTCGTTGTGCAGGCTTTTAAATACTTTTTTTTCAGTCACACGTAAGGGGTGCAGCCGATCGGACGGAGGAAGTTAAGCTGATTTATCTATATAAGGAGCTATCTTGAGAAAAGTTCTTTAGATAAATTCATGTGTCTCATATAAATGTTCTATGCTGTCTTTGTGAATGGGGTTACAAAATACGAAATCATTCCGGTGGATGGGTGGAACTTTTACCAAATACTGATTTTTCTCGAGCTTTAGTCCTCCGACGGCTGAATAGAATATGACATCTTTATCTTTTATCTAAACATTTTATAAAACTTTACTAAATATATATGCTTTTAGATGGCTACATCGTTTCCGTTTAGCTGAGAACATTCGGCCTGTCCCTGATTTGTGATTTTATTCGTCCAATTCCCGGGAAATTGGTAAAACCCCGATCTCAATAACAGCATTTTTTATAGCCATCTATTCATGCTTACCCGGTATCGAAAAATAAAAACAAGATGCATCCAAACCATAGTATGCAAGAGGCACAACATACCAATGCAGTCTTATTAACCATATTCTCATTAGTGGCAGGTAAATGATATTACTAAACCAACTTCTCACGCTTTATATGTCAGTCTTTTTTGTTTTCTATATTAAAACAGAAAATATAACCAAGCTTGCTTTCAAAATTTATCCTTTAGACAGTTTTATGTTTATAATTTAGTACCATTAATTTTTTATTTTGATAAATTACCATTCGGTTTGATTAGCAATACCTATCTACTATTTACAAAAAAAAAATCCCATGAAGTAGATTGACAGAGTGTTGCCTTTTTAAGCTTATCATTGCATGTAACATGAAAATGCTAGAAAGATTGAAAGATTATAGATAAGAATGCAGATTGTATTGCTCATGATACCCAAGTATATTATTGTAAAAGATCATTTTTAAAAGCTTATACTTCTATTACTGGAAAATATGTATTCATGGTAGATATAAAATAGGTTTGTTGGAGAAATGTTTAGGGCTTAAGCGTTTTATTGTTGATCATTTTGTAACTCAGGACTTTTTAGGGTAAAAATTCCCCGGGAAAAGGATTTTGGTGACCACCTTCTCTTTTCCTCTCTTATTTTGCATTAGGATGTTTCTTTTTGCCTTTAAGGTTTTTGATATAGATTTCAAAACATGCTTACCTTAATATATATGTAATTACTATCAGAATTAATAGCATTTAATGATTAATTCAACTATGGTTTGGCAGCTTTTGGGTATTAGAAGAGTTTGTACCTCAGTGTATAGGTATATGGTACCAACTAAATATAGTTTCTATCTTTGAAATAAAACAGGGTTTATTTTCTCATTATGCCTATTATCAAACTGGTACTTAAGGTTTTAGAGTTTCAACTTATTTTGCTAACAATTTTTTCGCTGCCACTATTCACTGAAGTTTTTGCACTAGATTGAAGAAATAGCAGCCAGATAAAGAAAATAAAAGGAATATAACCAAGTGTAAGTAATTTTGGTTCTAAGAACGACGGAAAAATAATACTTTTAAATTCTGCAAGTTTACATGAGTCTCGTACTTCCAATTGATTCAGAAAACAGGGACCTAAATATTCCTCTATAAATGGTAGCGAAAACAGATATGCTTTAGTCATGTTTCACGCATTGTTATACACAAAGAAATAGCATCTATACTAGTTGCTTCCTATTGGTTTTTAATATTAAGATATATAATTTTCATTCTAAAACTGGAAGTTTATTAAATCAGTTGTTAAGATTAAAGTTCCCACCGTGTTCCTTTTGCCGTAAACGACGAAATCTAAATACTTCTAGATCGAAATATTAAAGTATTTGAGCAAACATATATAACATTTTGTTAAACTTGGCAGATTTTAGTGGAATGATGATTATTACAGTGAGCTGTATTAATATAAGGAAATAGAATGCTCAAGATGGTCATGTTATATCAGATATTTATGTGATATAAAGCTTAATAAAAGATCAATATATTGGAGATCAATCAGAGAGTAGTTTGTAATAATAATAATTAAAAACTCCCACAGCGGAAACGAAAAAAAAAAGAGGTACTCTCGAATTGTGTTTCATAAAACAAGTGTATGAGAAAAAAAAGGTTTCTTTTCTAATTCATTATGTAAAAATAACTCGTTGACAAAAAAATAAGAACCCATTTTGAAGAACAAATACTATACCCAACCCAAATGCTCGCTCAAAATGCAAAATATGAGAAAGAATATGGATTTTTACCAATCAAAAAAAAATTACTGCGTTCATCTAACGTGGGATGCAATAAAACTAGTGTGATATTTCGAGATAATTGTTTATCCGAACCATTGTTTTGTGATTGAAATCCATCAAGAGCTGGGTGCTAAACTGACTGCTATACCTGTAATCAGTTTAGGACAAATTAAGCAAAATGGAATATACAAAGGCCGAACAAAGTGTGTTCAACAAATTTCTACGCCCTCAGTAACTTAACTTTCGATCTCAGATCTCAATGGATCTCAAGTTTGCGAATCAGAATTTAATGCACCGAAAAAGCCCCCACCATAAACACTTGCTTTGTATGCTGATGAGCCTTGTATACATAAACGTACCAAGTGTAATAGTATTAATGAAGTTATTCATTTATATAATCTTTTTCATATAAAAAAAGAAACATTCTCTATAAATCACCGAATGAATCTATGTGAGCGACAAAGCTAAAATTCACTCAAAAATTAACAATCAGTTTAAACCTTCGACCAAATGAGAATTAGC
>VCJI01002272.1:43361-55776 GCA_024139395.1 Backusella morwellensis
CTTAATAGTAATAAAGTGAAAATAATTATTCTAATAAACAGCTTTTGGTACTACTATTTTCTCAAAAGGAATCCCCGGTTTCGATATATGTGTGTTGTATCAAAATGATATCTTGCCATGCAATGTCAAATCATATTTTACGTAGGGCTATAGGTTAAAAGCTCTCCATTTAGAGATTTGAAATTAAAATTAGACAGAAATAAAATGCCGTGATTTTGTTTCATCAGTCTGTGTCTATTCTCGGGTTAAGATGACATCTGTACATTGGCATGATTGATTTTATTGGTAACCACAGTTTCCAGCCGACAAATATCTGCTCTGCGATTTGAGATTATGCAAAAGATAAAAAGTACCAGTGTATATATATAATCGGCAGCTTATTGTCAAGCTTGCTTTAATTTTAACAAATATTTAATATTCTTATTGATGTTTTTTTAAGCTAGTTCCCCTTATCCCCTAGAAAAATATCAATATTTATTTTAGTACATAAAATAAGTATCTTCTAATGTATTAAGGAGCTGAGTGTATTAGATTCTGAACGTCAAATATACGATGTTATAGAGTAATAATGGAACATAGCATTAGTATCATTGTCAATTGGTCCATGGATTAGTATTCGCATTAGAAGTATTTATGTTTACTCGGCTGTACATAGAATAAAGTTTAACTTTGGCTCATTTACACGACATAATTGGTATATGACGTGGATCACAATTATATTAATAAAATTTCATATGATTCAGTTAATATAAATGAACTATTTCAAAAAAAAAAGAGGAGTAATTATACTTTTTTTTTCTTATTCATTTCACTGTTATTATAATCATTCCATATAATGTCTCTATATACACCTTTACCAACAAAACATGTACATTCTAAGCCTATGGCTATATCTACAATTACTCTATCTGTTGATTCACAAAATCCTCCAAGAAACGAAATGTATCAAAATAATTCAGGATCTTCTAATACATGTCGATCCCCATCATCGCAATCTAGTAAATCAGATATAGGCACTCCCACCAACTACCTGGATTCAAGAGCAACATCACTATCACCTACTTCTTATTCTAGCCCGAATTATACATCTTGGTTTACTTCTTCATCACCAAACTCTCTATATGCATTAAAAAATATGTCCAAGTCAAGCTCGATCAGTGAAGCTCAGGATGGTATAACCCAGGCTAGTAAAATAGTACAGCCACTGTATGGCTCATATAAACATAGAAAAATATCATCATCATCATCAATATCCTATCGTATAGATTCACTTTCTTCTAACACCATACTATCAAACATGCCATTGTCTCTCCAGGAAAGAAGAATACGTAATAAAACTGCGTCTGCTAAATATAGAGCAAAAAGAAACCAACAACACAGCGAGATGAGAGCTATGATTGATTCTTTAACAAAAGAAAACGAATTGCTACTGCGACAGCTCGAAAATGTGCAATTTGAAAATGGCCACTTGAAGGGTACTTGCGATAAACTTCGTGGAAAACTAATGGCACAAAAAATGATCAAACAATATTTAGATGAAAATAACCATCAGCAAAATTTTGGAGATAATGTTGCTACACAGCGTTTTCCTTATGAACAATCTACTATTCCAGTCCTGAGAAAATAATCAGAGCAACGAAAATATACGGAAACATGGGAAGCAAAGAACCAGGGATTTTCACCGAAAACATAATTACCATATTGTATTTCTTTGTGTAAATTAGAGCTATATAGTTGCTATACTACTGTTAACCCCCTAATTTCATTATTAATTTTATTGGAAAATAAAACCTTAATTTTTCATCTCTCTATCAATAGAGGAGGCATTTGGTCTAATTTTGTGTCTAAGTTTCTAACCTACTTAATTGAGTTATGTGCTAAATTGAGTTATGTACTAAGTGACTAATAACTTTTTTTTTAAGTTATTTCATCTATATATAATTTTTGAAAGGTGGAGTAATGTAACAATAGTGCTTTGACACAATCTATATATCCAAAATCAATATCAATAATTATACATTGATTTGTATTCCAGTAGTATCTGATGAACAACCCCTTTCCCTCATTATAAAATTATAAAATAAATCGGAGCACCTCTTAGATTCACAAGTTCTTGGTTAACATCAAGTATAGTAAATCATGGAAAAGTTTATTGTATTAGTTAATTTTTTGTTTGATGCTCGATATAATATTGAAGTCATGTACAGATAATAGGTAATGTGAAAACCTTTTACGATCCGAATAGAAAATATATTAGATTAAAATATATATATGGTAAGAACTCCAACGGTAACAATGTGTATTTTTTGGAAATCATTAGTTTTGATTCTTATTTGTTTCAATATAATATCGACCCGTAGAACCCGAATATTTGAAAAAAGCATCAACCCGAAAATTGTACAATAAACACCTGTTTTATTTAATATATATGCTATCATGCGGCTATATCAATTTATAGCGAACTCTGGTAGTTTTTAAATAGTAAATGCACCTCAGCAAAACAAATATAGTATATCATTATCAGCAAACAAACACACATTCAAAGAGGGGTTTTTTTACTGAATAAATCATCATAATCAATGTAAAGGACAAACCAAGTGTCAATTTATTTTCAGTATTTGGATAGGTCATTACACCTGTTCACTCTTATGAAGGCTTCAAAGTGAACTAACATGAAATAGGCAGGGTGTTCAAAAGGCCCTCAGTGGTCTGAGCCAACTCAGTCAACGTTGTACAAAACCAGATTTTTTTTCCATGACTAAATATGGAGATATTAATCACACTCTTTTTATTCTGTGATAGGTTGGTTCAAAGACACATCACCCATCCCTTTTTGTTCTTTCGCTACTACAAATTCAATTCAAAGTAATTTGAAGACAGACTCTGTTAAAATATGGAAAGAAATATATGGCATCTCTCTAACGGTAACATTAACTTATTATTATTAATGAAGATAGGTTCTTTTTCTTCACAATTATATAGAATATGTCTTGTCTTTTGAAGACTAACCCGATCGTTGATAGGAGTGACCAATCGGTAAACGGCTCTGGATCCCTTTTTTTTTTGAGAGGCATTGTCACACGAGTGTGTTTGAAAAATTGATAAGTGCATTTTCATCGAAGTATCACTAGGTATTTTTACCGAGAATATGCGAAAAATATAACTTTTTTTCGGGTATACACGAGCACTCAAAAAAGAAAACCATCTAAACCATGATTTCTCCCTGTTGAATTTTATTTTAAGGTTTGCTATAACCAACATTGAGTACCTGATGAGAAGAATAATTTTGATTGGTTAAAAATAAAGCGGTGATCCATAATCTGTGGCAACAGATGTTGCACATTTGATAATGAAATAACATCTTTTTTATGTAGGAATAAGCAATGCCCACTCATTCATTCGCCTAAATTAGAAAGTGGTATACTTTTTAATATAAAGATAATATTAATAGAAAAAGGTGGTTTTACAGTGATTCCAGTATATAAAGAAAGAAAGCATGTTGATTTCTATTTATTTATTTTTAGATTGAGTAAGAGTTAAATAAAAAGTGAAGAGAAATGGAGTTATGCAATAAAGAATTATTTATTTTGTCTAAAATTTGGCGAGTAAATGCAGTAATTAATATTAAAGATGTGTTCCCTTTACTATTAAAGAGAGTTTATATTATATTTAAGGGTTAATGGTATTAAATTTATCCGGTGAAAATCTTCATGAAAAGATAAAGCACAGAACCAACGAAACGAATAGCTGATAAACCAGCAACTGACCAAAGAATAAAACCAAGATAGAGGGTTGTTCTCTGTTCGTAATCGCCGAACCATTTCAAAACATCTTGACCATTTGTAATAATCGTTACCAAAATCATGTTTGTTATAATCCAGCTTAGAACCAGCGTTGTTCTAAAAGACTTGTAGTAATCTTCTTGTTTTGTCTTTGCGTCTCGTTTCTGATGCGGAGCTTCGAAGTGTGTTTTCAATTCGAGGCAAGCTTCTTCATACTGGTCATTCAAATCCTTTTGTTCTGTAGGCAAATCGACTTCAACTGTGTGCTCACCATCTTTGCCCTTCTTTGCCTTTACAACACCCAAGTCAGTAGATACCGAGTTGTCACCTTTTGTTCCCCATGAAACATCGTGTGTGTTACAAAATGCATATATATTTAACACGTTGATATAACTGGGAGACATGAAAATATAAGGTATAAGACTGGTAAACATATGCCAAGGATCCAAAAACAGTATACTGGAAACAAAGTACATTATATAGGTTGAACAGACAGATACAATCACATCTCTAAACGAATTCTGTTTGATCAATGCCAAAAATTTGTCATTTGGACTCGAAGAGGCAGTATCAATAGCAGAGCGAACACCGACCACCGTAATCCATGCAGTACAGAACAGCACATAGCCCATCAATAATGCAAAGAACACTATAATGAGCGTGTATGCCCACTTCAAACCTTGAGGACGATTTCCGAGTGCAATGATGACTTGAATAATGAGTAGCATTACGTAAATATAATTCAAAACTGTATGGG
Organism: Backusella morwellensis; assembly: GCA_024139395.1. NCBI lineage: Eukaryota > Fungi > Mucoromycota > Mucoromycetes > Mucorales > Backusellaceae > Backusella > Backusella morwellensis. The sequence goes on from VCJI01002272.1 coordinate 47,901, forward strand.
TAACTGATGCAGCATTAGCAGAGAAGGGTCGAGGATCCAAAAAGTCAGATGTCATTGAAGTTGTCATAATGTAAAATACTAGGTAGAAGTTACCAATGGCAAACCACGAAAAGAACAGATTAAAAAGCTGATAGAGATCTTCAAACATGAATAGAAGTTTACGGAGGATAAAGTGGTCAGAGCTCCAAACTTTGCGCCAATGAACCATAGAGTAAATGCCAGCAAAGAAAGAACCGTTTAACCATCTACGACGTTGAGATATAAATTCTGGAATATTATCAGGTACATCTGTTTCACCATAGGCATTAGAGCAGTAATGTAAAACCCAAGCCGACTTTTTCTTGGCCACAAGTTCATAACACAGAATACGATCTTCAGCAAGGTACATGTTGGCTGTAAAAATATCTGCATCACTTCCGTGCATCTTTTCACCCAAGAAATACTTTTCGAGTGGACCTTCACCATTTGCATCATTTTGCAATGCTGTGTAGCGATAAGCTGAAAAAGCACCAGGCAAGACAGAAATATGACCGAATACAGACTCCAAAGGTTTGTCAAGAATATTTGACATTTTATATTCAAAGTTTTGTGATGCAACAATCGGATTCAAAAGATGAATACCTCCTTTTCCCAACATGGCTTTAATTTCACCACAGGCACCTGCCACATTTTTGTTGATATCAAAGGACTTCCAAAGATTGTAGATGGATTGGCCTCCTGGCTTTGTTCCAACATCGATCAAAACACACACATTTGGATTTAAGAGAGGACCGAATGCTTGAAAGAACCAACGATGAGAATTGATTTTCTTTTGATTTTTTTCTTTAAGACAAAAAAGAATCTGGACTGGTACCACTCCTTTCTCTGATCCTCTGAAGTTCATATTTGCATCTATTGATAGTTGGGTTGTGTGCTACAATAAAAATTGTACAACGTTACATTAAAAATAAGAAAAATGAAAAAAAAAAAGCTTTACTCTTACCTCATAAATATGAGCTGTAACAGGCTTGCCCTCCACAACATTCTTTGCTAGACCATCTTGGTAGCAGCCCATAGCGGCTAAAACAGAAAGGGTACGTGGGTTGATTTTAGTACGACCGTCAGATACAACGCACACCACCACCTTTTTCCAGCCTGCTGCACCCCATACTTTAGATCGGTTGCGGGAGCAAAGATGAGATATATTTTTCATAACACCATTCATAGTTCTACAAAAGAGCACCTCATCTTCCTATAAATATCCAAAAACACCAATATTAGCTCCGGAAAATGGGTCATCACACATATCAAATTGCTACTACCACTTACGTTATACATTGTCAAGACAATAAAAAGCTCGGTTTCTCTGTTCAAAAGATTCTGTCTCAGCTTGTAATTTTCCTTTTGAAAATCAGCGGGATCACACGTTGCAGCTGTGTATCGCATATGAGTGAACTCGTTCTCGTCTTTGCGTTGCACTCTTTGGAGATACTTATTAGGAACGGGATTATCAAGAACCAGATTGCCACCTGTCAGTTTAACCTTTCGAACTAAAATAAAAAAATAAATAGTGTATTTTTAATATCCTAGTTTGCATATATTTTCCACTAACTAACAAGCATTGACAGATGTCAAAATGATCGTCAACTACTTACTTGTTTTATATCTTCTTGTCTGTCGTCTAGGTGCCATTCCGCTCTCGACAGGGCCTCCTCCTACCATATTTGACTTACTCCCGCCGAATTGCACATTTCCTATTTTCACAGAGGAAGACATTGATGATGGGCTTGTAGGATGATTTAATAGTGGCTGCTGCATGGCATCAGGACCGGCCATTGGAGAGTCATAATAACCTAATGGCTCATTGTAGGGAGTGGTATATGGCGGTGTTCCTCCACCACTTGAGGAGAATGAAGTCTGTTGAAGAGGGTATTCCTCTCCAGTATTGAAGCGAGGCCTAGATTGTAATCTTGCTGCAGGCAAAGGGCTGTTGCTATTGTTTTTCTCAGAATATTGATACATTACAAGTAAGAGAAATAGCAGAAAAGAAGGGTTTATAAATTATAAACTGTTTTGTTGATGTGGAATTAGAATGTGTAAATAAATAAAAATAATAATAATAAAGAGAAAAGGACAAGAATAAAGACAAAAGCATAAGCAGGTGTATGATTTAAATAACCTTTGGCAATTAAAACGTGTGGCACCATCCGTAATAGATACTTTCAATCTTCATTGCTTAATATGGGCATTTGCTTCCTTTTGTGAAATTAACTGCAAGAGGGGTTTCAATCTTGTGTGCACCTCCCAATATTTTCAACATACCATGAGCCAGTTTAATGAGGCAAACATCAAACATGCGTATTATTGGATATATCCAATCGACAGTGTAGCTGAGCAAATTAAGTTATCTCGTTTTGGGATGAAAAAATGAAGTTTAATCCGAATTCTGGCTTAATTAATTAAAATAAAAAGTTATCCCCAGACATGGGTACAGGGCCGTTATTTATAACATCGAAAACAACCACATTTCCTTGATCTTGAAAATGGCATTGACCTGCTCACATCGCCCTAGCATACATTTGACCGAGTTTCTGCTTGTTACACACGCCTAAAGCGATACATGGGACCAATCCTGACGTCAAAATGGAATAGCCTTATTTTCCTTATTTTCCATTTTTCTACCATTTCCTATCACACATCCTTTTCTTTTGTGTACTTTCTTGTGTGTTTTTAGCCGTTAAAAGATGTCCGAGAATGCTCTTGCTCCTCCTCAAACTGACAAGTATGTTCGGGGTGTCTCGTTTGATACAATGACTGATCAGGATCAGCCCGATTATTCCTTCACATTAAGGGGAAAGATTCAAGGTTACCAACGCACCCGACGTAGCAGAACATTCCTTGTTGCGACCGATTTAGCAAATTATAGCGACTATGCTTTGAATTGGGCCATTGAGGTTGACTCTAAGCAACTAGGATTGTCAAGAGAGAGAGAGAGAACTAATTGGTTGTCTTTAGGAATTAATGGACGATGGGGACGAGATTGTGGTTTTACGTGTGTCGACACTTGATTTAAATGGTTGGTATCGAAAATAATAGAGTGTATTCAAAGATAAAGCTAAATAAACGAATAAAATAAAGATGGAAGACCCAACTTACGAGCCACGCTTCGCCACGAAGAGCTCCAGTCTAAAGAGAGAGCTTCTGCAGTTATGAGCAAGATTATGGCAGCAGGTGGACCTGAAAAGAAGGTAGACTCGACAAGAAACTCCGTGTTGAAAAATAAATGATGCTGATAATGCATCTTGTTGTTTAGATCAGTGCTATTATTGAGTTTGTGATTGGCAAAGTGCAAGAAACGATACAAAACATGGTTTGTAGATGATGGTGGTGACTGTGATATTTGAAAAGTGGTATTAATAGTGATCAACGAGTAGATATCAGTTTATCAGCCATCGATGCTTATTGTTGGTACCCGAGGCATGTCTGAATTAAAGGGCATGTTTATTAACAGTGTCTCCAAGTACTGTTTGCAACACTCGCCGGTGCCCGTTGTTGTTGTTCGCCCTGAAGATAAAATTAAAAAGCAACAAAAAGACGAGAAACTGAAGAAGCCAAAGTCTAAAAAAGGCAGTAGACTTAGTGGAATGTTTCGCATAAGTAGCCATTCCAGTCTCTCGAGCTTACAGTCCAAAGGTTCAGATTCGTCTGAGAGTAGCGAGGACGAGGATCGAGATGTTTCCAATGCAGAGCAAAAGATGAATCGACTATCTGTGTTTGAAAAAATCGGCCGTAGATCTCGTTCACCTTCACCATCTCGACCAATCACCAACAAGCACTAATGCTCTGCTAAAAGCCATATATTTATTCATTAAATAAAATAAACTGAATCAAAGAGTATCTTTCTTTTTCCTTTCAAATTGTAAAGTAGGATTAAAGTTGCTATGGTTCGAAGACATAAAAAAAAGGGAGCTATTTTATTTAAGTTTATTCATAAAAGCATTTAATAAACTATAAACATGAAGTGATTCCCCTGCCCCTTTTTTTTAAATTAGTGATCTGTAGCAATACATGCCTATATGCAGAATCAATATATCCATATCGTGAAGCTACTGCTTGCTAATGTCATATCGATGTATACATCTAAAAAAATAAAAATACAATAAATAAATAAAAAAACTATGTATAAATTTTTAACTTTGTTCGGAGTGTAGCAATCTGATAAACTAAAATAATAATTTTGGTCAAACCTTGATAATCATCATCTTCTATTTTGGTATATACAAATACAAATTTTATTTAATCAATAGGAAATAAATAAGAAAGCAGATGATCTGCTTTTTTCTATCTTTTTTTTTTCTTTTAAAGAGTATAGAAACATGAAAGTAGTATAAAAAAGGGGGGGATATTGAATCAAGAAATAAACTTTAAAGAAATAATATATGATAATAATAATAATAATAATAATAATATAATGGGAGGGGGAGAAGTTTAGGCACGTTCAACTTCATTAACTTGGTATTTTTCATTTTTTTGTGCTTCATTATCACTGCCAGAGGCTTGGCTAGCAGAGTCATTATGAGCATTGGTATCAGGCATCTGTTTCTTTTCGATCGAGGTTTCGGATGGTACACCCTCCAATTGAGGATCGGGATCCATACTCTTGCCTGGACCATGGAACCATTTACGAGCACGGAAGTAGTAGTAAAGGACAGAGGCTCCCATTACACCAGTAAAGACAACAATTGCGTAGTTCATGTTATCTATTTATAAACAAGTTAGTATCAAAGCAAAGTATGCATCAATAAATATGCATGTATCTTACCAGGGGTAACAGGGTACTCGGTGGGACAAACAAAGAGAGCAGAGGTCAATAAAATCCAGCAGCAACTTGTAACATTGATGATATCGGAAAATGGACCAAGATGGAAGGGACCACGAACAAACTTCTTGCGAGCAACGGTGAGTCTAAGAGCGATAGGAATGAAATAAGCCAATGAAGATGCAATGGTATTGACAGATACAATAGCATTGAATGCAGTCTCATTGATAATGTACAATAAGCCAACAATAATGGCAAAGGTCACGTTGAACCAGACAGCAAAGACGGGGGTCTGTGTCTTGGGATGGATTTGCTTAAGATAATGAGAGAATGGCATAGCACCATCACGAGCAAAAGCGTAAACCATTCTAGAACTACCCAAAGTCAATGCAGAACCAGAGAAGAACATGGCACCCATTACAATGGTGGTAAAGACAACAGTCCATTTATATCCAACACCGTCAAGGAAGATTTGTGTCATGGTAGGGTAAATTTCAGTGTCAAGAATCTGTCTCTGGAAATCCTGTACACAGAAATTAACAGCAACCAAAAAGATAAAACCAACAATAGCGGCAGTACCAATAGCATAGAGAATACCGCGTGGGGCACTGCGACCAGCATCGCGGGTCTCATCAGACATATGAGCAGCACTATCGAAACCGGAAAGGGTATATTGAGATTGTAAAAGACCGATCAAGAAAGCGTAACCAGAGGCTGAAAATCCTGTTTCATTTTGAAAGTATGTGAACTAATAGAAAAAAAAATTAGAAGAGGATCGAGAATACGTGTTATAAAATACTTTACCACCCACTTGCCGCTGGCTTTGTTAGGGGTAAGAACAAGACCAACAACGACAATCATAAGAGTACCAACAAGATGCCAGTAGAGAGATGCTTGGTTGAAGAAACCATTGTATCTTACACTGACAGAATTGATGATACCGTGTACAACTGCAATGACAACGAAGATACCGTATTGCCAGTAAATACTAGGACTCTCATTGGAGTCACTGATGTTAATAAGAGAGGCAATAAATTGGGAGAGACCCAAATCAGCAGAGGTAATAGCAACTATGGAACAAAAAATATAAGTTAGGAAACGTAAAAGATGAATTTTAATTTTCATGTATTTCTATTTACCTGTCTATTTATATCGAAGATGATGATAAAAGTAAATAAAAGAAAAATATAATGTTAATAACATGTTATGTTTTCTAATAAAATGTTGGATTCCTTACCAAACCAAGCCAGTTACACCATCCAGTGAGCCAGCACATGATGGGAACCCACTCAGGAGGGGCGAGCTTGGATACCCAAATGTAGAGACCGCCAGTAATGGGATATGCAGAACAAATTTCAGCCAGTGAAAGACCGACACCAAATGTAAAGACGGAGACGAGAACCCAACCCCAAACTACAGCAATGGAGCCACCGGCAACCATAGCATCACCCCAAAGCTATTAAAAATAATGAGTTGTTTTGTTTCTTAATGAATGAATTGATTTAAAAAAAAAAAAAAAAAACTTACAGGAGTAAGACCTGAAAGGATAGAGCAACAACCAAAGGCAATGGAGAAGTTGGAAATGGTGGACATGGTCTTATTCATTTCCTAATTAGTTCAGGTTTATGTTAGCTGAGATTGTAATTTTGTCAATAGGTTCAAAAAAAAAAAAAATAAGCGTACCTGCTTGTAACCAAACGACGCTAAGATTTCATCTTCGGTTTGGAACTTTGCTGTGCCTGATTCATTCACCTCTTGTATGTCGTTTGTCGAACGGCTCGAGGTACGATCCATATCAACCATTTATCGGATTATAATATGTGTTTTGTAAGGAATTTTCTGAAGATATTTGAAATAGAAATTGAACTGTAGAAACACAACAAAAAAGAAAAAAAAATAAGCAATTGTTTTTCTTTGTTTGTTTGATTGTTAAGATACGTTACAATTTGGTGCGACTAAAGTTTTTCCAGTTCTCTCGATATATTTGTATATATTAAAAAAAGAACCAAATTAAGATGAATTGAAGGAGCCAAAAAAAAGCAGGAGGATAAAAAAAAAAGTATGAAAGATAAAAGGACAAAAATATGGAGAAATAGAACCAACTCTCTTTTTATATAACAGCAAAACAGATCTTGCGAAGGGGGCGCTGGTTCAATACTTTTGATCTCATCAATCCATCATTTGTTCATAAAGAAAGCTACTCCGATAGTTAGATTTGCCTTTTTGCGATCAAAGGGAAAAATTGAAAGGACGCAAAAATAAATAATAAAAAAAAGGCAAAGAATACCATCGTGCTGCAAGAAAGCCTCTTTTGGTGAGCTTTATTGGGCTATGACATTGACGCTATCTTATCGACGTTTGTTTTGTTTACCAGTGATATTGTTCCGCTGACAAATACTGCGTTGCACTAAACCTTCTTCAGGTGAATTCCACTTTACTTAGGTCATTTGATCCCTCTCTCTCTCCCCCACATTTTAAGGACCAAACCGTGTTCAAGATAGGAATGACAAGTTTTGCCTTTCTTTTTATTGAATACGGTAGTTGGCCAATTATATCATTCTCCCACGTCGGATCCAAAAGCGTCTGATGAATTACTAATAAGCATATATTGGTTACATTCCCGTCAAAGAGAGGTTGCTCATCTATTTAACTGAATGGCCCATTGACTTTATCTATGTTCCTTGATAAAGTACTCTTTCATAACAAAGTCATATGTTTTTCCTTTTTACCTTTTTCGTTTTTTTTTGTTCTTTTTTAAAAATATATACCATGTATATTATTTGTATACATGAAGCAGAATTAAACAACCAGTACTAGTTTTAGTTGATGTTTGATTCACTTTATTAGTTCTAAAAGAAGCAAAAAAAAAGTGATTGAAAACATTTCATTGGGATTCTGGTTGGTAGTTTACATAACCTATATGACATAACTTTAAATAATGAATAAAGAACTTTATTAATAGCTTTAAGTGGTTAATTTTGCCACACCCATTAAATTCGAGAGATATACCGTTTTTGTTCGTGGGAAATCACTGACTTAGTCTCAAAATTAAATAAGTAAAAAAAAAAAAAAAAAAAA
>VCJI01002275.1:45839-56485 GCA_024139395.1 Backusella morwellensis
CCCTTTCTTTATCTCTTTCTATCTCTTGATAATTTAAGGTTTAAGGATAGTCCCGTAAGGGATCCAGTGTACACTTAGAACGTTCCCCTTTTCATCGAAGCAAACATTAATGCAATATTGGTTTTTATGAAGAGCTGTACCAGTCAATTATAATTTTGGGTGGTGTATTATATATATATTATCACCACAAAATTTGTAATGTTAAAAAAATACTTTTTTTTTTTTTGTAAATTTATATTTTATTGAGAAATTAATATATAAAAACAAGGCAAAAAAAAGAAAGGAATACACTTTACATTTACTTATTTACAAATGTAGACAAAATACTTTTTTAGAAAAAAGAAAAGAGAAAGAAAACCGTTCTATAGAACTATTCTGTTTGTTGTTTATGACGTTCTTTACCAGCAGTACCAACTCTCTCCTGTTTTTTCGATGTGGTTTTTCCAATACCTTTATGTTTATGAGGATCCTATACAATTAAATAATATCAGTTCTTATTCACTTGTCATCAATCCCAATGTATATATATTTACCTTTCTACTCATTTTAAGCTTATCACGAACACCTTTACCGCCTTCCCAGAAGGCGCCTTTACCAATAGTATGTTCAAATTCATAACCACAAGAACAAGGTTTACCAGGTTGGATCTGAGACTCTCTCGAGCACATTCCACATACATGACGTTTGGCCATTTCATAAGCATGATCTTCGTGACTGTCATGACACACATCACAAGCGTACAGCTTGTTACAGCAAATAAAACGGAACCAACGCTTTGATTTACGATAATGCGAGCAAGTGCCTTGATCAGGTAAAGGTTCACCGATGGTTAATCCAAGGCCTCTCTTCTTCTTCTTTTTGAGCTTCATCACCTGTTCCTCGTCGGCCTTGAGACGTTCACCTGCCTGGCCCAAAAGAACAAAACGGTAATCGTTCAATCCAATCGTCATCTTTGCATGGCACGAGAAGCAGTTGACCGATTGAGGCGAGTCGTGAGGGGATAATCGGAGTGTGTGTGTCATGTCAGCCATACAGCTACCACATGCACCCGTATAATGGCTGGGCAAGAGATCAAATGCCGTGCAGCCAGCCAACTGTAACAAGCCAATGGATTTGCTTCCCTGATGCACAAAGTCGCCCAAAAATCTGATACCAATCACGGATGAACAGGTAGGACATGCCATCCAACGTTCCTTTGAATGCTGCTTGTCGTTGGTCTTGTTATCGGTTTCTGGATGTACATTTTCGATATCCACGGTTTCTTTACATCTGTTACATTTGACAACAACATGAAGAATGGCGCATCTGAATAGGGTTACGTTTTCTAATACGGGATCCATCAATCTAACCTCGGTACCTCTACGCAGAGTGGGTGGTGTGGCAACCGGTACACTTGGTCCTGCTTGCTGTTCATCATAAACCAATGCCCCATCCTGATCATCATCCGCCAATTCCACCTCGACTTCCTCTTCAGCAGCCTGCTGTTCTTCATCACCTTCTTCTCTAATGATGGTGGGATCGTTCACAATCACCACTCTATTCTTTCTTGTGTCCTCATCATCAAACAAGGAAGTCTTTTTCTTCTTTGGAGTAAACAAGGGTGCATTTGGAGAGAGTGTAGAAGTAGGGTCCAAGGGTCTTTGTACAACGGGTGGCTTTAAATCCTTTTGTTGGGCGGCTGCAATGGCATCCACTTCGCGCTGTTCTTCAGATTTATGAGCAGGCGGTGTTTGTAAGAGTTGTTCGAGGTGGCGATTCAGCCAGTTTAGATTCTCAAAGAGATTGTATGTACCGTTTTTGACTTGTTGATCAAAAGCCTGGATAATCCAGCTATACAAATAAATAAGTAAGTAAGGTATATACGACAACATCTCTTTTACCAACCTTGCTCTTGTTTTGTCCAAGCCCTTGTTGTCTATTTCAATTGAGCATGGCTCAAGTGGGTATAAAGCGGGAATGTGATATTTAATAAACATTTCTCTGCCCCCCATCATTTGTTCATGTGTAAATTCAGGATCATTGATGTTCATGACAAACGAGGCGACGATTTCCTGTTGGTTTGTACGGAGTGTTTTGAAAGTATCACAGAATCGTGTTTGTAATTGGCGGAATTCATGTCTTCTACGTTTAGCGGCGGCATTCACTTGTTCTGAAGTGAATGTATGTTTCAGGGAAGGGGACTGGTCTTGCTTTTGTAATTCTAATTGGTGTTGCTGCGGTTCTATCAATTGCTGCGGTAAAGAAGAGGAAGAAGAAGCAGCAGTAGACGAGGAAGGGGAACAAATAACAACCTCTTTCTTAATTGGTTGCTTTCTAGTATATTCCTTTTTAGAAACATTTTGCTGCGGTTGGTGTTGATTAGGTAATGTCACGGGGACAATTTCTGCTGCGGTATTTTCGGATAACCTTTGCTGATTGGACACAAATCTGACTGTGGGTGCAGGAGCTTGCTGTAACAAACTTTCCATATTACGATCAAGCCAATTCATTTGTCTAACAAGTGTTTGATGGGCTGCACTGGTTTTTACACGTTCAAAATAGCCTTTTTCGAGGTTACTAACATGGAAACCATTAGCTGCTTGTTTTGATATATATATTAAATCACAAAAAGAAATGGCTTACATTGCAAAACCTTTTGGTATATCTGTATTCAACACGTCCAAAGAACATGGTGCTGAAGGGTAGTCTTTAGGCACATGGATTTGTACTTGAAGTGCTAGCATTTCATATGGGAAATCGGGATCAGAGGGCTTGATTGCAAGTCGAACTACAGTTTCTTGCTCGGTCTCTCTATAACAATAATAGTAATAGTAAGTATGTTGATACTATACAGGTTCAAAATGTGCGTAAAACTTACGAAATAAGGCGGTAGCTTGACTTGTAGCGAGTTTCCAACTGAATTAGCTCGAGGTCCCGTTTTGGCATTTCCTTTGCTGCAACATGTCGAGGTTTGTTGTTATTGTTGTTGTTGCTATTGTTATTTGTTGAGGAAGAGCCCTTTTCATTTTGGGGTTTCTTGAAATGGCGCTTTCTGTTATTATTATTATTGTTGTTGTTGTTATTACTAGTAGTATTGCTAGTACTAGTATTATTGTTATTATTATTTTCCATATTAAAAAGAACGAATAAAGGTAAAGATTATTTTAATACAAAAAACTTGGCTTTTTATACTAAAAAAATCACCATCGTGACTGCTTATTTTTGTCCACCCAACACACGCATTGTTGGTGGGTCATGTTCTCACCTGTTTCTTTTTCACTTTTTCACTTTTTCATTTCCCTTTTCTCTATATTAATAATAATAGAAGAAAATGAACGGTATCAGCGCTGAAAAAATTATTGAGCTCGAACCCTCCTTTATTAAAGTAGGCTTACACTTTTACTCTGATAAAAAAAATGCGCCTAACACTCCCTTTTAGGTGCCTTATGAGCAACTAAAGAAATCCTTCCGACATCAATATAAATATATTGAAAAGGAAATTCAGCATGTCGAAGACAAACTTGAAGTTTGCCTCAAGTCGGCAAATAAAGGCGAATTAACTGCCGAAGCAGCAACAAAAGCTATTGATGACTTGATGAAAGAACTCGAAAAGTTTACACAGAAGGTAAATAATACACATAAAAAATAACCCTACGCCCGCTTGCTCACAGTTGTAATGAATAGCTTGAAAAAGTGAAACAGGAAGAAAACGCACATGCCAAAAGAGTCAAAATGAGAATAGAGAACTTGCGTGAGATTGAAGCCGTCACTTCGACAAAAGCACCAGAATATGTAAATTGGAGCAAAACACGCCTCGATAGAGTGATTGTGGATTATTTGTTACGAGAAGGCATGCCAAATACTGCAACAAAAGTGGCCAAAGACAGTCAGATAGAGGTAAAAAGCAAAGCAATTGGTGGCTATAAATACCGAGGCTCATAAATGAACGACAACAAAATGTAGGATATGGTCGATATTCAACTATTTGCCCAAGCCAAAAAAATAGAAGATGCGCTTCAAAGACACAGCTGTAAAGAGTGCTTGCAGTGGTGCTCGGATAATAGATCAGGTCTTAAGAAATCAAAGGTATATTATCTATATATCAAATGTATACACACACACTAAACTCTACTGTCATCACCATGATAGAGTACTTTGGAATTCAACTTGAGACTACAGGAACATATTGAGCTTGCACGAGCAGGAAGAGGAATGGACGCAATCAAATATGCACAAAAGTACTTAGCGCCATGGAAGATTACCGAATGCAAGAGGATTGGACAAGCCATGGGACTCTTGATATATAAGAGCGACACCGAGTGTCAGCCTTACAAGGATCTCTACGATGACAGGCGCTGGACAGAACTGATTGAGCAGTTTAGAAGAGACAATTACCAACTTTGCTCTCTTACGTCGCATCCACTCTTATCCATCACATTACAGGCAGGACTTTCCGCTTTGAAAACTCCGCAGTGTTACGAACATGAAAACCAAAATGTGAATTGTCCAATCTGCGATAACGAGACCTTGGGCAGTCTTGCTGAAAAACTGCCCCTGAGCCATCATGTGAACTCGACCATTGTGTGTCGTATTAATGGGAAAATTATGAACGAAGATAATCCACCAATGCTATTGCCAAATGGCAGAGTTTACAGCCTGAATGTAAGTAGCAGCTATTATGCCGTTTACTGCTTTTGATTGTTTAATGCTTCATTTCACATTAGGCTTTGCAAGATTTGGCTTCAAAGAACGATGGAAAGATAACGTGTCCAAGAACTGGAGACGTATGCCGCGTAGAAGATCTCAGAAAAGTGTTCATCTCATAATAAATTAATATCATTGGTTATGTTTTTTGGTTTTTTTAATTATTTATTTATTTCTCTTCTTGCTATTCTTTTTTCTTTCTTCTCATTCCATACAAACTATAAACAAGCACTCCAATGCCTCCCATTACTCTAAAGTTAGGTGGTAAAAAAGAGGAACTGCCGTTTTCGAAGCTCGGACAAGAAGAGCTCTGCAACACTTGGAGACTGGTTGCAAAAGTAAAAGATGCGCTTGAGGAAGGAACTCGACTCGAGAACCTCTCTTGGCGGCTATGGTTTCTTCAGAACGTTTTGGGAAAAGGCTCAAAACCACCAAAACCAACAACAGCAGAAGAGATACCCTCTTTGCCAACAAAGCAAGTAAAAAGAGTTACGCCACCAGCTGAGAATACAACAGTAACGAATATTGAACCTGTAACCAAGACAACCGACACCACTACGAATATTGACACTAATAGTAATAATAATAATAATAATAATAATAATAATAAAATAGCAATGGAGACCTTTAAAATGCATCAATTCAGTTCTGATCAAGCTAATGACCCTGCCATTTCCTTCATTGACATGTTTGGACCAGAAGGAATGCAGGAATTTTTAAATTCAATATCTGATATCCCATTCACAACAGCACCAACAACTACAACTACAACTACAACAGCGACACCCAATCAACTCGATTACCTTAACAACGGCAACAATACACTATTTGACAACAGCAATAACTTTGGATTAATGGATAATCTACTTGAAACAGACATTATGGCACCGGACGAATGCTATAACGACCCATTCTTTTTGAATTACAGCATGATGAGTCCAAACTCTTTCGCCGCTTTCCCCAATGCAACTCTTCACAATAAGCTACTTGCGACTTTACCAAAACAAACATTGCAATCTGCTGAAAGGCTATTGGCCCCATCATCAAGTGTGCCGCAAAAGAAGCCACCTCCTGCTCCCCCTTTGCCTGACAAGAAGCAACAAGATTATTATTATTCAACATTTCAAGCACAATCGGAACAACAACAACAAAATGAGTCACATCAAATCTGTAGTAATTGCGATGCTACGTCAACACCGCTCTGGCGTCGTTCAGCTGATGATCAGCTTTTATGCAACGCATGTGGTCTTTAGTAAGCGTTTAGTTATTTATTTTGCTCTTATTTTTATTGACACATCAATAGTCTAAAGCTACATAACGCACCTCGTCCTAAAAACCTAAAGAACTTTAATCGAAAGGATGAATTTATTACCGATATTCATACCATCAGTCATCACCCAGTGAATAGCAGTTCTGATGAACAGCAGCAACAGAACGACAATGTATGCTCCAACTGTTCGACTACTACGACGCCACTTTGGCGAAGAGATCATGAAGGATTGACATTATGTAATGCCTGTGGACTATAGTAAGCGTAAATAATATTATATAATACGATAAACAGCTAAATGGATTCATTGCATTAGTCTAAAGCTTCATAACGAGAAAAGACCTTTATCAATGAAAACAAACACTGTTAAAAAGAGACAAAGAACGGATACGAATGAAAGATATTACGAAAAGAACGCATTACCAGGAACAAGTGTATTTGTCATGTCAAAACCAACACAGAAATAGCTCGTGTAACACAATGCTATTTGTTATTAGAAATCTTTTTTTGTGTGTGGAGTTGGGGTTTCGAGAGGAGAATGAAAAATAATAAATTTATATATTCTGTTTTTTAGAACACTTTCTTTTCTTTTCCCCCTCCTTTTACATATATTATTTACTTTTTAATATGAGTTCAACTGCTACCAACGTACAAACTGAATATCAGTTTGATCTTGTCACCAATAATACTTTCCTCGGTCAGTCAAAGTCTGGAAGTTATATTTATACAGGTGTTACTAGTGATGTAAATACAAGCATAATTAATCTATCCAAAAATGACTTATATTATTATTCTCATTATTAGAAATGGTGTATTGGTGATGTGCCTAACGTAAGTTTTCTTCATCTATTCATAAACTTCAAACTAACATTATCATTGTTATTATTATAGGGTGGTAAGACTTTATATATACAAATCATACATTACATGGATGGATTTAGAAAACCAATATCAACAATGACATTAACACTTTACTACAGGTTATGTTCTCTCCATCATTACCGATGCCGTCTTGAAAATGTTTTCCAAAAGATACCAATCTGATCCCGTCGCACTCAACTGCTTCTTTTTCAAAAAAACGCTACCCGGACACCATGTGATTGAGATTGAAGAACTCAAGATGAGCAAGAAGGGATACTGTATAGTTCGTGCATGTATCAAACAACAAAATGATTTAAAACCATTAAACTCACTCAATGATTATAACCCTCAAGACTGGACCACCACCGTTCACGGCTTGTTTACAATGGGAAATATGGACAACGAAGAAGGTGTCACCTATTACACAAGACCAGTTACTTTCCCCTACGAGGAACATCTCGAACCCTTCCAATACAACTTTATGGGTAATTTCGTCGATTCCAAGCTTGACACAAGAGTGTTCCCACCATCGGATGATAAGGAAGGTATCCCTGAAGAGACACACAGCATGAAGTTTTCAGATGGAAGACCTGTTGATTTCAAGAGTATACCTTATTGGTGTGATATGTTTATCACCCCTCCTTTCTTGTTGGGTCCCAAAATCTTGGGTGGCCCTGTTTGGTGCCCCACAATGCAACTTGAGGTTCAGTTCAAAAAGAAGCCTACTGGCCATGAGATCAAGGCACACTTCTTGGCTCGTCATATCATTAACGGTAGATTTGATGTGGATGGTGAGGTTTATAATGAACAAAATGAACTTTTGGCTTTAACAAGGTAAGATCAATCATATATATTTGGGGGAAGTTTCTAAATAAATTGAAATAGACATCAATGCTTGATTGTGCCTTGGAGCCGTAATTCAAAGACGGACCGTAAGGCTGGAGCAAAGATTTAAAATAAACTGTATATTAATTTTTTTTATGATGGATTTCATGGATTTTGTAAAACCTTATTGACGGGGTAAACTTAAGAGTTTCTGGTTGTGGGAGAATTTGTTTTGCCTGTGAACTATACTTACAAATACGATATCAAAAAATTGAGAGCAAAAATGCTTAGACTATCTTTTTATATTATGACAAAGTAGTATTCAATACTTATTAATATATAAACGGTATATAAAAAGATATTATACATTACCAACATACTTTTATTTTATTTTGCTTTTCATTTAACATTAAAATTGTGTCAGCAGCATTTTAAAGCAGAGGAAAAAAAATTAGTCAGATAAATTAACCCCACATGTCAGATTTTTTCTTACGGATTTAAAGTTTTCGCTGAAGCAACTTCTAAAGGCAAACCTATTTCTCAAACTCATTACCAATAATTTTTGTCCCATTTAAAGCGTTTATCGTATCGTTGAAACACGGTATTGATTGTTATGAGCAAATCAGCTTTATAAAGAACCTTTGGATTACTAATTGATAAGAGTGTGGTGCAATCACCTGAATATTAACTTTCACAAAAATCATCACTCTGATCACGAAATAGTCAATTTATTGACTTAGGGATTTTGCATGTCGACTACAATGTTTATTTTAGATTTTTTTGTACTGGTCATTTTGCCTTTTTTTTTGTCTTATCAGGTACTATATGGAGCTATTTCTTTAAATGTTTAGAATATGCCGAATGCATGTAAAAAAGGAAGGTACAAACTATCTATGTTGGTTTTATAAATATTTATGATCTTGAAGAAAGTGAGAAAAGGTTTATTTTAATAACTGTATTCGTATGAATTGAAGGGGTCCAATCCGTCTTGAAATTCATCCTCTCTCAAATCCTTTGACGACAATGTCATTTTCTATGTTGAATTCTATCCATCAAAAGAGTAAATCGTATTTTCTTTTCTAAAAATTGGTTTGGTTGTTAAAAAAAACAATATAGAGTGGTCATCCAAGAAATGGATAAGCTCTATGATGCTTGTGTAGTCAAGTGCGATTTATCAAGAAAAGCAGTACACGACTTAGATGATGTCCGCATTGATGGAAGAGAAAAGTTAAATTAATATTTGCTACAGTGACCACTCGTTAATGTTGGGTTTGAAAAGAGAAAAGGGTTATAAAACCATTGAAATCATCGAGAGTTGAAAGTGAAGAGGAGTCGTGGTATCAATCTCATACTAACATATGATAAGAAGAATCGATAATAATTTTGCTTTACAGATCGGTTTATCCAGAGAAACCAGCTTTTTGGTAGAATCCGTTTGGAGAAAGAAGGAGATATTTCTTCTCATATTAAGGTCTTTCTTTAAAAAATCAAGTTTACTGAAATCATGGATTGCGTTTCAATGTGATTATAAAATAAGAAGAATATAACGGATCAAAATAAAATTTGGTTATGATTATTTATACCTTTTGAATACACAAGATATATTACGACTTGTTGCCATCTCGTGATGAATTGATAAAACAATATGAAGGTATTCTTATTATTTAGGTATCTTAGACATAAAAACATGGTTGTGAGGTCAGTCAACAAACATTAGTAAGAGTAGATTTCCATCACATTCATATTGATTTGAACTAAGCCTTAAGTTTGTGGAGAAGTTATCCTTTTAAGGAATTAAGTTGTTTTTATCTATTTATTGAAGAGTATCTATAAGATGAAAATTGAAAAATGTATGAGCTATTGATTCGAATAAAAATGAATATGTCCAAATAATGGTAGTTAAACCTAACTACATATTTGCATTAGTTATGCATCCAATTTTATATGATATGGCTGTCATACAATTATTTATTAATAAAACCAGTGATTCAGATATCCATGAATACAAAGCTCACTTAGAAAAACTTCTGACATTTCACATCTATATATCCAAAAAAAAAGCTATTCAAAATAACAGTCTTACTGTAACATTTTCGACCTGTATGTATTCATTCCCTTACACCATCAACTTTTCATATTTTATTTATTGTGTTGTTCATCTGAGACCAATACTTTATGAACCGTATGTATCAGTAAATTCAAGTGATTCAAAGGATAAAAAGAAGATGAATGAAAACGATATTTACCCTTTCACTTATATAAACGGGTAATTCATGGTAAAACCTGTATGTTGTAACATGTGTTCCAACGAATACGTCATAGCATACGTTGCAAAACTATAAACATATGTAATGTTTTGAGGTTTGTGTGTTTTTTTTATTAAATAAGTACATATTACTTAGTAGATAAAAACCCATGTGCTACTTTATGACTTTATTCAGTAATGTTTTGTTCTAAATATGGGTCGCTCCTTCTCGATTATAGTGTCACGTAACTCAACGACTACATGTAGGAATGACAAGGAGCGCCATCTGAACATAAACAAAGGCATGATAAACATTTTTTTTTCTTAAAAAAAAGAGAGAAAGAGAGCTTCTAAGGAGTGGGTTATTCTATTGCATTATAAATTCCTACGCAGCTATACATAACGACACTAGACATCGGATCATAAAAGACACATGACCATTGTATTTAGCACAAGTTTAAGTTATCTATTTTTCTTGGTTTTTTACATTTGGATAATTCCCACAAAAACCGATAGAAAGGGGATTGTCATATCTCTAAATCGACGAAAAACCATAAAAGGTAAATATCGATTTTATTAATAAGCTCGCAAGGATCACCGCCAAATCGAGATTTGCCATAGATATAAAAGAACTAGTACAGTTTCTATTTGTGCTACTACTAACATAAAAAATTGTTTTCTTTTCCATGATCAGTATATCAATATTGTCTTTTTTTTTTTTGGGGGGGGGAATAAGGCAGGGGGTAATGACGAAGGAGATCA
>VCJI01002275.1:56495-75410 GCA_024139395.1 Backusella morwellensis
ACACAGCTTTTTAATAAGATATTTTGAGTAACATTTCTAAAGAAACATTAATTTTCTTATCTTCTTGTCTTTCACTGCCCCTTCTTTTAGCATCATTTTAGTTTAAATCTATTTTTAAATACAAAGGCGATAGCATATCTATCAGACATTCTTCAATATATATAGTTACTGAAGAGAGATGAAGCATAACAACTCGTAATTCAAAGTTATTAGAATAGTAACTAAAATTAAATATATCAACATGATGTAATAATTCCCCAAACTCTATTTTATATTGTGCGTTCTCTTTTGGGGATGTGAAAATCATCTTAAAAAGGTAGGTTGGTGTACATCTAGTGTTTTTATCACTCCCCATTAAGAAAAATATACATACATTAGATTTGAAATACATATTTATAAGGTAAAATAAAGTAAATAAGCATAATTACAGATAAGCGTATCAGGAATATTCATGTCGGTATACTCGCTGGAAATGGATATGTATTAAAAGGCATACTTAAAAAAAGAGCACTACTAAGGGATTCTAAAATCTTTAATCTTGCTGTAATAGCTACTATGTTTGCAGAAAACATGCGTGATCGATAAATGAAAATGAAACCGATTGAAACGCTCTTAAAAACATTATCCAAATGATATTTAAATACAAAAACATACCCTGCTTAAAAAGAGTAGGAAATGAATGATTACTTACTTTGATTTCTACATAACATCAATGCCAAAATTAAATGTAATAGATCGAAAACTCACTCTGTAGAATAAACTAGCCTGATATTTAGCATTGTTAAATAGTAACGCCATATATCTAGTTAATGTACAGTTCAATGAATAATGAAGGTAATGGTGTATATCAAACTTTCATGCAGAGTAGTCTTATTTTATGTAGTTTTTGAGGTATGATGATTTAATAAATACGAATGGTAAGTTTTTTAGTAATAAAAGCAGGTGGCGTGCTGATTAAAATGATCTACAAAAAGATTTAGAAATGATAGACTATATATATATTAGAATGATTATATTAGTATCAACTATTGAAAAAGAAAAAAAATCAGAGATAAAAAAGTTGTGCTTCCACCAAATCAAATCGAACCAATTACTGAGAAGGGTCGTGTTTAATTAAGTTAGAGTATTATTATTTTGGGTTTTCATAAAACGATTGCCACTTTACATCAACCCTCTAAACTAAACTGAAGATTAAACACAAATCAATATCCTTGACGCATGTATAGTCAAGGGTTACATATCATGTGTTTTTTTTTCTTTTTGGAATAACTTACCATAATGCAGATGCAAAATAAGCCTTAAAGGCTTTCTGTGTGTGTCATGAAAATAGTAAATACAAAATATATTATTTTGGATCAAAAAAATATCATCGAAACACATTTACCTATACAATGTAAAAATGAAAATCAATAAAGATTGATAACAACAGTAACATTTTATTCGCTATTAATATATCGTTATCTTCCTACTTTGCTTTGATAAAGATAGAGGAGGTGTAATTTACTTCTTGTAACAATACCTTAATTTAACTTTACTGGAAATTCTGTATTCAATCAAAAAACAAACTTTCCCAGAAGCACTTGGAACACAAAGCATATAATTCTACAAAAATCTTATTTTGTTTATTCCTGATTATAGTTAGATTATTGAGGAAAGGATGGTAGCATTTTATTATCTAACTCCTTGCTCATATTTATTCATTTTTCTGATCCGGTTTTCAAAATGTTGTTATTAATACAAATAAATAGATATAACAAATCATAAAAGTGGATTTTTGTTTTCATTACCTATTCAATATATATGAGAGAATTACGTGTGATAATAATAAAAATGAAAAAAAAAAAAAAACTATTTGGATATAGAGTTATATCGGTGTCTTTTCTCCTCTTGTTGCACTTAAAAAAAGGTCTAGAACAAGAAATAGCAAATTCTATATATGGTACGTGAGTTTATCCAGATTGTGATATGTTGCAAAAAATTGAGTGCATATTGCTTTTGCTAAGATGGCTTAAAACAGTTACTTTAATAATTATAGCTTTTTTTAGAGTGGATAACTTTTTTATATCAAAAATAGCCATGCGTAAACAAATAGTAACTCTAGCTTTTCAATGTATGCGTATAAACACAAAAATTGGAATAACCTTTGCTGATATATTTTCTTTTTTAAGAAAAAGATATCTTTTCCTATTATTCATAATTAGATAGAAAATAATTTTCCACCGATAAATTCTGTAATTCATTAGTGCTTAATTATGAGAGAATACTTAAATACTTAATTTTAATCTTCATAATCATAATTGGAAATTTAATTTCTAGTTCAAAATTCATATTACTAGGAGTTCAATAGATTGACATAACATACAGCTATAACAACAATTTCTATAAAAAAAAGGAGGGAAATAAGAAATGCAGAAACACTTGAAAAACGACAGGGAACCATAGCCTTGGTGCCGAGGGATTTCTATTCATCTTGGCATAAGACTATGACGTTATTATGACCTTTTCTTCTTTCTTCTTCATAGGATGACAATTGACATGAAAACAGCCATAATGAATAATTTACATAGTTAATGTAAAATAAAATAATAATACATCGTCAATGGTAAGTAAAGAAAATAATACCGGAATTAGTGTTTTTTTTCTTTATAAATTTTACTTGAAAAATGTATGAGTTATTTTGGATAGAAGTTCAAAGAAGAAAAAAAATGAGAGGGTCATCGAATAAAAAGAACAAACTAGTCAGTTTGGGTTATAATACAATGAAAAGAAGAGAGTAGAAATATATATACAACAACCATGGAGTACAGGTGGGAGTAACATCTGTAATATGAAACCTTATTTGACTCCATTTCTTTCTTTTGTAAAGTAGAACATATTCAGATGGAATATATTTTACCTTCGGAAATGAATCTATTTGAAAAACAAGATATACTTCTTAAATGTCGTAATCAGTAACTTCAAGTTATTATTTAACGAGTAATCTAAACCAAATTTGTAAAATGCTGATTGTATCATGTGGAAGGATTTTATTTTGTTTGGTAATTGAATAGTGGTGTCAGCGACCGATAATGTCATGTAATTTCTATCACAAAACTTAAAACAATTGTGCTTTCTTAAATTTTTACGATAGTTTTTATGGAATAATTAAAATACAATTTATGTGCTTAAGGGTATGAATGTAGTGTGAGGAGTGGAGTATTCCATGTTTTATTCTGCAAATTTCTATAACCTTCTTTCGTCTATACATTTTTTTTTCATTCATCACGTACTACATGGGGATAAAATACAAAAAGTAATGGCTATTCTAAAACTATCTTACATAAAAAATGTGTATTTTAATTAGATTTACACAAGCTTGCATTACTTCTTGTGACGGGATAGAAAAGGAGGTAAGAAACACTGGTCTGGGTTCGTTTGAAAAAAATTGCAGAAATAGGCAGTTCGAAATCTCGATAACCATATTTTGGAGAAAAGGTGATTGTGGTACAAAGGAGGGAATGGCTTTTTTCGATCTCGATTTAAATTCTAAACGAGTGACTCCGCCCAAGCACACGGTAAAGGAAAATAATGTAGGACATTCATATTGCTTTAAAAGGAGAAGAACATCCAAAGCAGGGAGAATCAAAATAGTGTTCTCACAGTTCACTTTATTGGAGCAAATTAAAATTTCGATCGACTAACTAAATTAAACATCTAGGACTCGCTTGAGTGCATAAACTCAAATCGTGATTTTTATTTATTTAGAAATCTTAAATTCGCCGCAAAGTTTAAAAAGGATTTTTTTTTCATTTTTATTTTTTTTCCTTTCCTTTTCTTATAAAACTTTTCTGCTACTTTAATTTCAGTAACATATAACTGACCTTATCTATTTTCTTCGCTTTTACTTTATATTTTTAAAATTATGGAAACATTTATTGGACATATTAAAACACCAGAAGATGCATTGATAATATTCGAAGCATGTAGAAAAGGGATGTTAAATAGAGTTCAACGTAGACTGACGTCCAAAGAACGAATGAGTATACACTCTGGATCCGTCTTTGCTTGGGATGAACGAGAAGCTGGCATGCGACGCTGGACAGATGGAAGAACATGGTCCCCAAGTAGAGTTCTTGGCAGCTTTTTAACTTATCGTGAATTAGACACAAAACGTCGACCTCGTCGACCTCCCCCTTCAGCATCTGGCTCCAAACAAATATCATTTTCCTACAAGCATGATGGGCTTATTAAGCAAAGTTTTTCAATTTGTACCGCTGCAAACCAAAAAATACATTTGATATCGTATTATACTAAAGCAGATGTAATTGCCGGTCGTTTACGACGCCCTTCTAGCGATCCTATGCTCAGCAAGATTACCATTCCTAAGGGGCTTTACCCAGAACTCAATCCGCTCGATATGGGAGGTGGTCACACAGCCTCGTTCCACTCCATCCATTCTTATCAACCACAGAACATTATATCAAATCGACAAAACTCAGTGGATTCTACGTTATCACGTCATAGTGACGATTATCCTATTTCTTCACCGCCTTCTCTTTTATCATCCTCACCCGAGTCATACGATGAAGATTGCAGCGAGTCACTTCCCAGTATTGATTTACCTTGTACAAATTTAAAGCAAGTGCCCTCTCATCTTTTACTTCATTCACTACCTTCAGTTATGCCACCAACAATTAAAGATGTCTCTTGGGATCGACTTCCATTTTCCGAAGACCAACGACAGTTAAATGCTCTCCGAGACCAACTACGTATATAACCGAAACACGTACACGTACACACTAAAAAGCGGCAATTACATTTTATTTTGCATTATACCTTCTACTTTTTCAAATCCCAAACCATAAAAAATACTCTTTTGCTATTATTAATACTACAATCATCCTAAACCCCGAAAATTTTCTTTTTTTCTACTTTTCCCCTTTTCACCCCTTACATACATATCATGCTCATGACATTAATTATATATGCTATGCCCTAATTTTCTAAAGATGGTAAATAAATTTGAAACAATGTGAGGCTTTATGCTGATTAGAAGTATTTATCAATGGTGATATCAGTGTTTTTAAGTATATCAGTCAGGCTTGTTTTGTAAAAAAGCATGTACTCCTTATTTATTTTTAATGGCTGCAACATTGAGATTTAAACTATTACTAAATATGTATTAGTTCCTTTTTTATGACCCATGCGTAGAACAAAAAAAAGCCTTTCAAAAACCCGTCGTAGATAAATTAGTGTAATTATGAGAGCGAATTACGTCGTATTTACCATTAAACACTAGTTTTGAAGAGAAAGATATTCATGGAACTATCAATTTCCAGTTTGAACAAAACATAAAAACAAAAAATCTGTATTATGTGGTCATCTGAACTCCATACATCACAAGTATCATTTTCCATGTGAGTAAAAAAATCCATTTTTTAAAATGCGAAAAACAAAATGGGGTCTAGTTTACGAAGCTTGAAAAAATCAACAATAAATTAAACTATTTTAAACTTAAAAAAAGATACTCAGCCTTATTCCTTGAAATATAGCATATCTTTATACAAAACCAAGTGCTTTTAATTAGTCATTAAGCATACTTTATCGATCAGATTGCTTCCGCGATACTACATTACACAGAGGATGTTACCTCAAATTTCTCTTCTTCTTTTATTTTTTATTTTGAAGAGACGACAATCTCGATTATGTCATGTCGTCATTATTGCTGTTGTACCACCTAAGTGTGGTTATCATCGGCGATGTTGATAAATAATACCTTGAGAATTTTTTTAAGAAAATAAGATAATAATAGAAACGTCAATTATTGAGGCTCAAAACTTAATATCAATTTATAGTGAAATAAATTTTTGATATTATTATATCTAATCAAAAGGAAATGATAGCTATTATAGGGTTGCTTGTACTTGTATGCTTATACTATCGATTTGAGCCAAATTTTCTGTGGTGTCTATTGAAACAATAGGTGTTTCAGAGCATTCTTGTGCATTTTGCGCGTGTACGCTTTATATATATATTTTAATGATTGTAGGAAAAAATATCTCCGCAATCTTTCCATACAACTTATTTTTGGTAAACATCAATAAAGCTAAAATAAAAAGTTAAAATGAAAAAAAGTTAAGCCGTTTAGAGCACAATTGTATATTTTTTTTTGCCAAAAAAAAAAGAATCGGGTTTTGATAATAGCAGTTGAGAAGGGAACCAAACGGATCATTGTAATCACACTATAATAGTTTAGTGGCGATTATCATGCTTCTTTGTTACTCAAATGGCCCATGGAAGTGTTAAAAAAATTTCTATTTTATTCTAAAATGCTTTATATAACCCAATGTTTTATTTCAGATCGTTTGTCTTCTGATTTACTTACACGTGTACCCAAAGAACAAATATGCAAATGTAATTTTTTTCAACCGTATTATCAATCATGCAAATGTGGTCATGGTAAATTGATCAACAAATAAGCATAATTAACTTGACATTCACCGATTGAACATCTACTGTTGATGAATAAAGAAGCTCTAATATTCTTAGACAGAAAAAATATAGCTGAATTTGAATCAAAGCTAAATTATTTTTTAATGATCATATGATAAACCTTAAAATGTAGAATTAAACAGCAGGCGATGATGTGTCATTTGTTGTAGAATAATATTTGTTTAAGATATTACAAAAAAAAGTACCTTATATAGATAGTACAATATTTTTTTTCTTCTATTGCTGTAAAATCAATCATCCCAGAGCTACTACAATTTAATCTAACCAAGATTGGTTTTCTGCGGTAGAAACACACTAATTTCTGAGGTTCTATCACTGTTCCATACACCACTACAAGACATATTAAGTTGATATCATGTTACCATTTTGTTTTTCCTAAAA
Source organism: Backusella morwellensis (assembly GCA_024139395.1). Classification (NCBI taxonomy): domain Eukaryota; kingdom Fungi; phylum Mucoromycota; class Mucoromycetes; order Mucorales; family Backusellaceae; genus Backusella; species Backusella morwellensis. The sequence continues at coordinate 63,369 of VCJI01002275.1, forward strand.
ACTATATTAGATTTAGATTATGTATGTATTTGAATATATATTCTGAAAAATGATCACCTACTACATATCGAATATACATTAGAATCTGAAATACAAGTATACTAAAAAATGCTTTATCTACAAAAATATGCAGTGCATTTTACTTACAGAATAATGTCTAAGTTTAGTATCTTAAAAAGTCTGGTAGCCTTCTCGAGAAAATGAAGAGTAGTGAAAGCAACTAATCATACATATATATATATATATTACCTTAAAACGATCAGAGAACAGAATAAACACGGTTTTAAGTTGCTTTCCATTTTCTCCTTTCCAAGATTTAACCCAGCTTGGTATTTAAAAGGGTGCGTAAACGAGTTTGTGACCTGTAATCTTTTTTTTAAAAAAAGCTATCAAATATGGCAAGATTTCAAAAACAATGAATTAAATGATGCACAAGTCGAGCAACTGGGCATATACTTATATAATCCCTCAAACGATAAAATAAACCAGCTTCTAATTATCTTTCCAGATATTACAAAACTGTTTGGCAGTTCTGAAATGCGTGAGTATCGAGACTACGATACTTTGAAAACATAGGGGAAGTGGGGGCGATAACCTTGAGCTTTATGATGGTATAAATAATGAAGAGAATAGACATGAAAATGATATATGTTTTAGAAAGCCTTACATTCTCAAATTGGCGAAGCTTGATTTTTTCGATTTCTACGACAACAATGGTGTGGTTGCGAGGGCTGATATAAATAACCTTGGTTGTGTAAAATATGCACCTTCAATCACGAGCTTGAGTATCCACAAGCGCGAGCTAAGTCTCGATTTTCTCGAAAGTCTGCATTTTAACTATTATCAGTTACATGCACTTTGACTTGCAATAAAGGCTTTTCCTGGCTAAATTACTTTCACCAAATTTTTTATAATAGTTGTAGGAGAGATGGTAAGTTGATATTGTTTAGCTTTTAAATCTGACATTCTAATACTTAATATCATAATTCGCTTTTGCTTGAATTGTATAGATTATCGAAAATAATATTAATACATTGGTATTTAATTTTGATGTCACTTGAATAGTTAATTTGATGCATCCTGTTTCTGAGTCATCCTTTAATGAAAGAATCAAGTTGATCGATTAAATAAAGCATAGATAGCATTGATCCATACTATTTCGTTGTGAAATATAGTGCTTATTGACAAGTAGATTGTATTTCTGCTTTTTTGTCATACCAATTGTAATTTCTTATTCTTAAAAACAAGCACCAGTTATCGGCTGTACCTGATTTTATATCTAGCAAACAATGCCTCTCTTTTGATTGGATGCCGTGACCTGTAACCATATCAAAGTCACAACACGTGACCTAGAAATCTCCAAAAAGGTTGCCCTTTTTTTGACGACCTCTTTTTTATTGTCGTTAATTTCTTGTTAAACTTTGAGCCCACCCACAAACAACTTTCCTTGATATCATCATAATATACACGCCAAAGTGAGGATTTAACACTAAATAAATGACAACTCTACAGGTTTACGCGCATAGACTAGGGGATCCCAACTTGGGTAAATATGACAGCCTGTAAAGTTGATGATGAACTCACACCTTTCTTTTTTTTTTCACTTATTTACAGCCCCAGGGTTGAAAGTAACAATTGCAAATGAGCTTAGGGATCAGGTTGAAATATTCCAAACTCTTGAGTATCCTCGATTTCTAGCTACGTTGATTCCCGTGTTTGTTGACATCTTGCAGAATGGTAACCCTGTTTTTCAAAGCAACATACCGGAGCAAGTAAGTTGACAGCAGAACACGCAAAAACAAGCAGAGCATTAATTTATACAACGATAGAAACTACGTAACATTATATTGGAGATCATTTATCGCTTACCACAAACAGAACCATTGAAAGAATACGCACCTGATTTATGTAAAATGTTGATGCACCTTTTAAAAGTGGAGAACGAGGATAATGCTGTTGTTTGTGTAAAAATTATAATCGATTTACACCGGACGTTTAGGCACTCGCTTGAGGACCAAGTGCAGCCTTTTCTAGATATTGTGCAAGATATATTTCGAAATATGGAACAGACTGTGAAAGACGTCTTTGATATACCAAGCACGCCAGCTGGTTCGGCTACGGTAAATTGACTTGTATTCTGTTTTTTTGAATAGAATAACTAATAGTGTGTTTCTATATAATAGCCTGGTATCAATCCATTGCTCGCTGCCTCACCTCGACCAAACTCACCAGCAGCAGCAGAGTTGCCAGAGTCTCCATCAAAGCCTCTTCCTAAGAGCATGTTTAGTTTCAAAGTATTGACAGAATGCCCCATCATTGTTGTTTTGTTATTTCAATCACACAGACGATATGCTGCAGAAAATATAATGAAGTTTGTACCATTGATCTTCCAAGTAAGTCCTGGACCGTATTCAACGTATACAATTGACTAATGAGTGTTTTTCTTAGACATTGAGTCTTCAAGCTAAACCTCAGGCAGAAGCATCTAGCGCTGCCCAAGCTCGTGGCGAAGTCTTTGTTGGTGTGAGCCCTGAAATCAAAAATAGATCAGTTTACAATGATTTTATTGTTGCCCAGGTAAAAACAATGTCATTTCTAGCCTATATTCTGAGGAGTTACACTGCTGTCTTACGGCCATTTCAAAGCCAAATTCCAGACTTTGTGCTTCGTTTATTGAGGGAATGTCCTCCAGAATCTTCGGCCACGCGAAAAGAGTTACTTGTTGCTACTCGACATATTCTATCCACGGATTTCAGATCATCATTTGTACCAAACATTGATCTGCTTTTAAACGAAAAGGTGCTTATTGGTACTGGAGTCACTTCTCATGATACTTTAAGGTATGCGCGTTTATCAATATTTTAAACTCCGTCTTTTGTTTAACAGTATTGTTTTGGTAAAATGTAGACCTCTTGCTTACAGCATGCTTGCTGATCTGATTCATCATATTCGATCTGAACTCAACCCAACTCAACTCTATCGAACTGTGTATATATATTCTCGTAATCTCCATGATACTACATTGGCACCTAGTATCCAAACTATGTGTGGAAAATTACTACTCAACTTAATCGATTGTATCATTAGAATTCCAAATAAAAATGAAGGTAAGGTCTAATATTTATATATTTATATTTATTTAAACTTAATGTTTTAAAAATATCATCGATCATTAGGTAGAGACTTATTGATGCGTATTCTTGATGCTTTCGCCTGCAAATTTTCAGCATTAAATATTCAATTCAAGACTTGTTTAAAGCAATATATCAAAAAGAAAAAGGCAGAAGATAACGAGGATGGAGAAGAGGATCAGGATAGCTTTGACTTTGATAAGGCGCGTTCGATTCATACGGCTTCTTTCTCTTCTGACCCTCAACATGACGGGATCAAAGATGGTCGATTCCTATTCAAAAATTTAGCGATTGGACTGAAGCCTTTGTTTATTGGTCTACGTCACTGTAACCCACCACCCACAGCAGAAGAAAATACGCAAACTTATTCTCAATTTGCCAGAGGATTTTCACAAGAGGATATCAATACGTTTATACGGTTATTTAAAGAAGGGTTGATGTGTTTCGAATATTATAATATCGATAATTACGGCCCGGATGGAACATTACCTAATGAAATTAAAGCAGAGGAGGATGAAGCTGAAAACTCGGTTGGAGCAAACTATCAGGCACAGATGATTAGTAATCAAGTCTCATCCGAAAAGGATATCCTTGATATGTTTGCGGTTGTTTTTACATTGTTGGATCCTGCAGTGTTCCAGGAAATCTTTGTTTCACAAATGGGATTCTTCTTTGACCGCATGTTGATCAATACTTCACTTGTCCATATCGCTCAATACTTTCTTGTCAACGACATCTCATCACAGGGCTTTGCTGGCATTTTATTCAGATTTTTAATAGATCGTATTGACCACTTGGGCGATGAAAATGTGCATTACTCTGCAGTTATGCTTCATCTTTTCAGATTGGCGTTCATGGCAGTGAATCTATTTCCTGATGCCAACGAATCTATTCTTCAACCTTACTTAGGAAATCTTGTGACATCGTGCTTTAAGCTTTCGGCCAAAGCGAAAGAACCAGCCAACTATTTTCTGCTGTTGAGAATACTGTTTAAGAGTATCGGTGGTGGCAGATTTGAATTACTATATAAAGAGGTCTCTCCTCTACTTCAGGTGCTCTTGGAGAATCTCAACTCTCTTTTGACTCTTGCTCATACCACAGAAATGCGCAACTTGTTTGTTGAACTATGCTTGGCTGTCCCTGTTCGTCTTAGTACTCTCTTACCGTATCTTCCCTACCTGATGAGACCCTTGGTTATTGCACTCCAAGCTGATGAGGAACTTGTGACGCAAGGCTTACGTACGATGGAACTTTGTAATGATAACCTCAACCCTGAATTTCTGGACCATATCATGGCACCTGTAATGAAGGAGCTCATGGACGCATTATGGAGTCACTTAAAGCCTTTACCATACAACCAGCAGCATAGTCATACGGCAATGAGGATATTGGGTAAATTGGGTGGCCGAAATAGACGTATGCTAAACTGCCCACCAAAATTGGACTTCAACAAACAGGTAGAAAGCGGTATTTCAGTCGAGGTTGTTTTTGATCCAAATACGACAACCCACTCACTACCTCTTGACCAATGTCTCGAAATTGCTTGCAAAACACTGGAGAGAAATGACGTTGACATATCATATAAGAAGCATGCACTTGAATTTTTAAAGGCAAATCTTATTTTGATGATGGATTTGGATCAAGGCTCGGAAGGGTTGGCCCAATCACTGTATCAACGCGTGAAAAAGCACTTATCAAAGTCCCAGCCTACTGATACAAAGGATTCTACAAATGATATGGAGGTTGACAAACCGGATGCTCAAAAATCACAAAACGAAGGTGTAAATTCGGTTGTAGGCGATACTCTGCAAGAAGCAGGTCTTAAACCCAAAAGATTGCATGGTAACGGATATACAAAGTACCTCTCCAATCGGGTAGCTCAAGAAGAATCACTTCGAACAATGCTTTCATCTGTTATGAAGGCGTCAACGATTCCAGAGATTGCCGATGAGGCATGGCTTTTGTTCCAGAATGTATGTCGACACTTTATGCTCCTTCATATTGGTGAAGTGATTGAGGCAAAGGAAGAAGGATCAAAGCCATTATCGGACATGATGGACGAGAGATTATCTGTGCAGAATATCAATACAACGGTTTTGGTGGATGCTGTAGTAAAGGTGATTTCTTCATCGGAACAAAAATTGAGAAGACGGGCAGAGGAGGCGCTACAGTTATGTTTTGATACTGCAGTTCAAATATTAGGAGGAAAAGAATATGTATGGCAGCTGCCAATATTCCGTGTATTTGCTTCCCAATTTGGTTCTTCCTGCTACAAGCAAGAGTGGTATAACAAAAGAGGTGGTTGTCTTGGCATTTCCATCATCAGCTCTCAGCTTGATATGGGAACGAAATGGATGCGCGAGCATGAGCTTGATTTTATTAGGTCTCTCTTATTCGTATTAAAGGATGCATCTCCCGAAATGGCAAACGTGAATACTGCGGATGCTATCCAGACTCTCTCTCATGTCCTAAAAGTCTGTAATCGCCCTGAGGATGACGAATCCCAAGAAGCACAGCAAAAGTTCCAGAATCTTATCACCTTGCTTTTAAGTGAGCTGTCAAACTCAAATAGTGCAGTTCGTGAAACAATTCAGTCATCTTTCCAATTGTTAGCTGATTTAACTGGAAATGAAGTGACTGAGTTGCTTGCACCACTCGGTGAAAGATTGGTGGCGCCTATCTTTGCAAAACCACTTCGTGCTCTTCCATTTGCTATGCAGATTGGCCACATTGATGCCATCACTTACTGCTTGACCCTGCGTCCACCCTTCCTGGAGTTCAACGATGAGCTGATCAGACTTTTACACGAGGCCCTTGCGTTAGCTGATGCTGAAGACCAAGCCTTGGTCAGTCGAAGCTCTCAATACAAAAACGCCACTTCACTCATGAATCTTCGCATCGTTTGTATTAGACTTTTATCAGCTGCCATGGCTTGTTCCGACTTCTCTAATCAACGTCAAACACATACACGTGCACGCATTATCCAGGTGTTCTTTAAATCGTTATACTCAAAGGCACCCGAAGTAGTTGAAGCTGCGCATCGTGGTCTCAAACAGGTATTGGCACAGCAGCATAAACTCCCCAAGGAACTCTTACAGCAAGGTCTCCGCCCTATTTTAACCACACTCTCGAATCATAAAACACTTAGTGTCGCTGGTTTGGAGGGACTTGCTCGCTTATTGGAGTTGTTGACCAATTATTTTAAGGTTGAAATTGGTAAAAAGCTATTGGATCATTTGAAGCAATGGGCAGACCCAAAGGTACTCCAAGAAGCTGCAGGAAAATCGCTAAGCGAGAACCATGAAGTAAAGATCATTGTAGCCATCTTGAATATTTTTCATCTGTTACCTGCTGCTGCTCACATCTTTTTGGATGATCTCGTATCAGTTGTGCTGGAAATGGAAGTAAACTTACGTCGATCGATATCTAGTCCATTCCGTCCTAATTTGATCAAGTATCTTAATCGTTATCCTACAGAAACGGTTGCTTATTTCTACGAACGACTTGATAAGCCTGCACACTGTCGCCTCTTTGTCGATATTCTGGATACGGATGCTGCTACACAGTTAAGAGAAGAAGTTGCAAAATCATCAGGTGATCTTATCGAAAAGACATTTAATGTAGCAGATAATTCTCAGATGCATTACCAAGGTGTGCTTATCGTACATGAAATTGTCAAGTTCAATCCAAACTGGTTAGTCGGTCAGCCCACTGTGTTGGAGGCCCTTTCAAAACACTGGCGCCAGCCAAACCGTTTCGACATCATGAAACGTGATGATGATCAAGGCTTGCTTGCTACCCGCGAATCCCTCTATCTCTCTCAGATATTTATTTCCTACCTTCGTGTCAAGCCCGACAATATCGATATTCTTTTTGAAATCGCTTCGTTGTTTGGCCAGGAATCTGTGATGGATTTATCTTACTTGGAGGATTTCTTCTTGAATGAGGTAGCTATGGACTATTCTCCCAAACTCAAGAATCGTATTATAGCCAAGTTCCTTGATCAATTCAATGACAGTTCTGTTGTAACTTATCTTCGTATGATGCTATTGCGCCATGTCATTAATCCTGTGCTTCTCGTATCAATTACGCGCAAGAACAATGAGATTAATGAAATATTAGATGGCCAAGTGATGGAACAATTGGACTTGAAGATCTGGGCTCATTTGACTTCTAAATCGACAGAAGAGGATCAGTATGCAGAAGACTCGTTACGTATCGAACTGCTTCAATTGACTGCTATGATTGTTCAATATTCTCCTCAGCTCTTGACTGACATGAGAAAAGAAATCATCAAGTTTGGTTGGGAGTATCTTCGCCTCGAGGATGCCACTTGCAAGCAGGCGTCTTATGTATTGATTGCACGCTTTATATCTGCCTTTGAAACACCTAGCAAGATTGTCATCCAGATCTATGCGGCATTGCTAAGAGCTCATCTTTCCGAAGCACGCATTTTAGTGAAGCAAGGCTTGGATATTTTATCTCCCATGTTGCCTAAACGTGTGCCTTTATTGTCTAATGAGCGTGTGCCTACATGGGTGCGTCTGACTCGTAAGGTGGTGGTTGAAGATACACACAGTATCTCTCAAATGGTGAATGTCTATCAGCTCTTGGTGCGACAACCGGATCTTTTCTACGATTATCGTGAGCACTTCTTACCCCAGATTGTCAGTGCATTACCAAAACTTGGTCTATTACAGAATGCTACACCTGAAAACAAATTGCTCACTGTTGAGCTTACAGAACTCATCTTGAGTTGGGAAGAGATGCGCTTGAAGAAGAACACCAAGAAGGAAGATGTACCTGCTTCTCCATCGGGCAAAAGAACAGCTGAGCCAATATCCGAAAACCCCAAAAAGAAAGTCAAGGGAGAGGGCGCGGACGGTGAAGTTAAAAAGACAGCAACGGATGCTTCGAGTACAAGTAAAGAATATGCACCACCTCTGACTCTGCGTGAAAACACAGTAGGATACCTTGTTCGCTTGGCTTGCAACATTTACAACCCTACCGATATGATCCAAAGAAGACTTGTTCAGAGAGTACTCGATCTTATCAAGCGATTCCTTAGTCCTGATATTTGGTCCGATGTCCATGTCAAGTTTGCCCATCTTGAGCGTACCTTGACTGTCAAAGAAATGAGTGAGATTTTGGTGTCGAGTGTATGCAGTGCATTGGAAATTCTTAGTGTTGACATTGCCCACAAGCCTACCGAATGGTTTATCGTCAATATGAACCAGCTTTTCCGTCTTTTGGAAAACAGTATCAAGAGCGATAATGTCCGTATACATACTGCTCTTCAGCCAGTGCTCTCTCAGATCTTTAGTGCCATAAATCAAACAACCAGCGCAGAAAACCGTGAACAGGATACCCAACATCCAGATGTTGCTGCTTTTGTGTCATTGATTGACTCTACCATCACCGATGGTATTGCTGGTATGACCAACATTTATGCTGTGTTCAAGTTATTACAAGCTACAAGCAGTAGCCGTGGAGAGCAATTGGATCCATTTGTACCCGGGGTAGTAAAGATGCTTCAGAAATTAACCAAGGAGCACATAATGGCGCCACACACAACCTCCACTGGACAGGACTCTCAAGTCAACTTGTTGATTCTTGGTCTTAATCTGCTAAAGAAGAGAATTTCTCACTTGGGTGACCAGCGTCGTTGGTTCTTGACTTGCTTGATTCAGCTCATTGAAAAGTCGCCTGATTTTCAATTATTGCATGCCATCCTAGATATGCTGGACGAGTGGACCTTTGGAAAGACAGAAACGTTCCCTACCATTAAGGAGAAGGCTGGTCTCTTGGTCAAGATGATGACCTTTGAAAGTCGTGGAGATATTAAACTCTCTGAAGATTTCTTGGAGCTGGTGATTAAAATCTACAACACACCCTCTTTTGCCAGATCGGAACTGACAGTTCGTTTGGAACAAGCCTTTTTATTGGGTACTCGCAGCGACAACCCTCAAATTCGTACACAATTTATGCGTGTCTTTGACCGTAGTGTGAGCCGCGTATTATATCCTAGACTTAACTACATTCTTGGCATCCAAAATTGGGAAACATTAGCCAATACTTTCTGGCTTCATCAGGCATTGGATCTTTTGTTGGGCACTGTTAGAATCAACCATGAGATAAGTACACCCCAAACTTTGAAGATAAAGCCAATCAAGATCATTGGTAATACAGACGAGCCCAGCGAGTTGGATGTACCCAAGGAACTCAATGATATTGTTACCAAGCACCAGGCCTTCCTTGCAGAATTACAAGAGTTTGATATTAATAACTCTATTTCAAGCGCACGTTACCTTCAATACTTGGATGAGGATGCTTCGTTCAAGTTATGGACCAGTCTTTTCCCCATCTGTTGGTCTGTTTTGTCTAGTACCGAAAAGCACGATATGACCAAGGTGATTATCAACCTTCTTGCCAAGGACTACCACAATAAGCAAACAGAATTGCGTCCAAATGTCATTCAAGCCTTGTTGACTGGTATTGCACGAACCGACTCCAACATTCGATTACCGCCTCACCTGGTCAAATACCTTGGTAAGATGCATAATGCTTGGCACATCTCGGCAGAGATCCTACAAAAATCAGCTTTATCTCAGCGTGTTTCCGATTCTTCCAAGGATGATCAAAATACCCAAGAGCGTACCTTGGATGCCTTGTCAGAGCTGTATTCTGATCTTGGAGAACAAGATATTTTTGATGGATTATGGAAACGTCGTTGTACTTATTCAGAGACAAACGTTGCGGTGTCGTATGAACAAGGTGGCATGTGGGCCCAAGCACAAACCATGTATGAAAGCGCACAAATCAAAGCCAGAAGTGGCGTGTTACCCTTTACAGAATCAGAATACATGCTTTGGGAAGACCATTGGATTGCCTGTTCTGAAAAACTTCAACAGTGGGATATCTTGGCCGACCTTGCAAAGCATGATAACAGCACTAGTCTTTTGTTGGACTGTGCATGGCAGCTCTCGGATTGGGCTGCTGATCGTGAACTTTTGGAACAATCAGTAACCCAGCTTTCGGGTAACCCCACACCTCGTCTCAAGGCATTTGGCGCGTTCTTGGCTTTGATCAAGTCTCAGACGACGGATGATAGGTTGGCTCAGTTCAACCGTTTATGTGAAGAGGGTGTCCAGCTATCTCTCCAAAAGTGGTATTCTCTGCCTCATATTGTTTCTCAGAGTCACTTACCTTTGTTGCATATATTCCAGCAATTCCTTGAATTACAGGAGGCCAGCCAGATCTTTTCCAGTTTGTCGGGCACAACTGCTCAAAATCTCGAAATGCGTTCCAATGAAATCCGTAGCATTTTAGGAAATTGGAGAGAGCGTTTACCAAATGTTTGGGATGATATCAATATATGGAGTGATACCGTTGCTTGGCGTCAGCACATTTTCAGTGCCATCAACCGTACCTATGTTCCTTTGATTCCAATGCTACCACCTCAACCTTCTGCAAACGGCCAAACAGGAAACTCTTTTGCTTACCGTGGCTATCATGAGACTGCTTGGATCATCAACAAATTTGCCCATATTGCTCGTAAGCATAAGCTGGAAGATGTATGCACAAGCTACCTGGCCAAGATTTACACACTCCCTAATATCGAAATCCAAGAAGCTTTCCTCAAGTTGCGTGAACAAGCCAAATGCTATTACCATAATCCAGATGAAGTAGCCGCTGGTTTAGATATCATCTCCAATACAAACTTGGTGTACTTTAACCAACAGCAGAAGGCCGAATTCTATACACTCAAGGGTCAATTTTTAGCAAAACTGAATCACTTCAACGAAGCAAACGAGGCGTTTGTCAATGCCGTTCAGATTGATCTATCATTGGCAAGAGCATGGGCCGGTTGGGGTCGTTATAACGATCGTAGATTTAAGGAGAATCCCAAGGATTTGAGCTGGGCCAACAATGCTGTCAGTTGTTACTTGCAAGCAGCGGGTATCTACAAGAATGGAAAGACAAGGAAATATCTTTTACGTGTGCTTTGGTTGCTTAGTCTGGATGACCAAAATGGTACCATCTCTCGCGCATTTGAAGTGTATAAGGGCGAGTGGCCTGTATGGTATTGGATCACGTTTATTCCACAGCTCTTGATGGGATTACAGCAGAGAGAGTCAAAACATGCACGTGTTATTTTGATGCGTATTGCCAAGCAATTCCCTCAGGCTCTTCACTTCCAGCTGCGTACTGCCAAGGAGGACATGGTGAAACGTAACAATACGGCAGCCGCTCAAGCTGCGGCCCAGGCAGCAGCCCAAGCAGCTGCAGCATCCGCTAATAAGCCCTCTAACGGAACTGCAGATGGTTCAGCAAGCAATAGCGGCACTCCTGATAAGGACGCAACTGTAAAGACGGAGCCAAACGCATCAAATGAGGCAGGCAAGACAGAAGGCAACCAAAACGAAGCCAATGGTGAAAAGGCAGAGGATAAGAAGACAGATGCTATGGAGGTGGATAAACCCGATGAGGCCAATAGCGAAGGTGATAATACAGCAGTGAAGGGTGAGAATACCCAGGAGACCAAAACGGAGGGTGTAAAGGAAGAGAGCAAGGCGGATGAAAAGGCAGCGGATGGTCCATCTAATGGTGAAAAGCCACCACCCGTGTTGACAGGTGCAGCCTTGAACAATGCTAATAAAGGATCCTCCCCACAGACGCCCACTACTGCGGCCACGCCATCTCACCCACTTGATGAAATCATGGCTATGCTCAAGACAGGATATCCTTTACTTGCACTCTCCATGGAAACGATGGTGGATCAAATCCAGCTCAAGTTCAAGCCACAGGCTGATGAAGACATGTATCGTCTTGTTGTTGCACTGTATAATGAAGGAATTCAGGTACATATACTTTATTATATTCTTTCATTACATTACTCATTTTTTTTTTT
>VCJI01002279.1:17872-28343 GCA_024139395.1 Backusella morwellensis
TGTATCCTTTTTATTAGTGCCGTTGCTCTATAAATATAATAATAAAAAGTTCAAAACCGATTCAAAAACATGTTGCTTTATGTATCATCTTACGCTAAATTCAGTGTTTGTCCATGGCACGGCTAATTTAGCCTTCAAGTCGCTTAGGTTGCGGGAAGTGCGAATACGGAATGAACGATCTTGATTTTCTATTGTTTCGTTTAACCACACACACACATGAAACGCTTTTAGTCATTGTATTTCGAATAGATTAGCACAATCCAGCATTGTTAAATACATACCATATGCATCTGTTCCCCATTCCACCATCAACTTGGCCTCCAAGTCGGTGCCCTGAGCATCGTCCTCATCTCTCAACGGACCATCCTTGGATAAAATCTCCACCACCGTTTTCCTGTCAGCCAATTGACTGGGGACGGCTTGGTTTTCATCGTTAAACACGTCCTCCTTGGTAAAGTTGAGAATGTCCTCGCTTTTTGCCTCTTTTAAACCCTCTGCGTACTGAATCAAGCGCTCAATGCGATAAAAATCGCCTACAAAAAGCAGCCATTCCACCACCAACGCGGCAGCCGCACGGTTTTTGGATGGAGATTGCGACAGGGCTTGGATCTCAAAGACAAGTGGCACTGCCTTGATGGTTTCATCTGCCCCGAATTTGCGTGTCAATACCGTCAATAGCTTATACATGTGGGGAATATCCATTGGTTGGAGCGAATCCAATTGAATCCAATCCATGATTTTCTGATGAACTGCATTGACCAGCATGATATCACCATGATTATTGAGTGTATGCTATTTCCCGAAAATAAAATATGAGAAAAAAGAAAAAGTGTACACAAAGCAAACTGTCCTACCTTTGGATAAGGCCTGTAAACACGTGTGATGAGAAAGGAAAAAGAGATGAATTACATGCAAAACCCAAAAAGGTGCTAATTCTACTTACTCTAACGCGATTTCATTTTCGGAAATGGTATCCAAAAACTGTATAATAGTAGCGGCAAAATCCGCTCTTGTTTCTAAGAATATATAAGTAACCATGTTTCTCTTTCTTCTTCTTTTGTGCTCAAATGCATACCAGAGTTGGGGTCCAACAACAGTCCTAATGCAGGTATCCAGGCATCCAATGTTACCAAGTTACCATACACAGACACATTCTCACCGCTCTCTGTATCATTGTTCTGTGCGCTCTTTGGGCTATTGCACTTGTCATGCGTCGACACCAAGCATTGCAACACCACCTTGCGATACTGTTCCAGCGACACGCCGTCCACTGTGGTGTTGGGTGCAGCCCCCACGCGCAATTTCGAGACAATGTACGCCGTGATATCATTCAATTGATTGTGATAGTAGGTCTGGGAGGCCAAGCCGCCAATGCTCTGGATCAGTCCTTGCTGAATCTCATCGGTGGGTGCTGTGACCAAGTGGCTAAACAGGGCATTGAGCACCTCCAACACGGAAATACCCACAAGCGGCACATTGGCGTTCAACAATGCATCCAGAATCGAGACGAGAGATGCCTGCTTTTTTACATCTTGTGTCTCTTTTTCTAATTGCTGGAGTATTTCCGATATCAAAAGATAGCGGTATTGCGACTAGCGAAGGGAATAAGACACAATGAATTATTATTATTATTATTATTATTATTATTATTATTATTATTATTATCCGCTTACCTGAAGCGAGTCCAATACAAGTTCCATGATGGACACTGCAAATTGACAAGGCCACCATTTACTCTTTTTATCCATAAAACTAAGCAAAAGAGGATATATTAGCCAAAAGAAAAAAAGAGCAAGGAGGAACTTACGTAAAGATGGGACTTAGAGAGAATCGAACAGCCGCGCCATTTGCCTTACCAAACAAGGTACCGGTCGTCTTTGCAGCCAGCACATCGACGGTATGGGCATTTAATGTTTCATGGGTAATAGCAGATTGACGAATATCAACACCGTCACTAGCATGGAGCATTAGTTTACAACATAGAAACTAGTTTTAGCTTACCTTTGGGCCAGCGCATTAGCGGGATTTGACGAGTTTGATAAAGTGGTCAAAAGTGGAGGCAGGATAATAGCCAATTGGGCTTTGTAGTCAGATGACTGAAGGGCCAATGAGTTTGCGGCAGCCTGTAAAGCCCTTTGGCCAATGTACCTCATCCTTTTTACTGTTAATCATCTATTTGGATGTCACATATCGAAACCTTACTTTAGTTTTAGTGTTTCGTCTTTATTCTCATAAAGACAAAAGCCGGCAAACTCCTTTAATAGCAATTCATAGTCTGAAGTCAATTCAGCATCGACTCCCAACGTGGACCCGTCGTGATAGTTGGTAAAGACAATAAACTGCTTAAAAGTTAATATAACAACCATCCAAAGTAAGAAGCATAATACATACCACTTCGCAGCACAAGTCCACCAGTTCAATATCTTTTGTTTTCAAAATCATGTCCAGTATCTTCACAATGTATTTCGAAAACAGGTTGAGATCACGGTGACAGGCTTGAATGAGCGATTTGATAATATCCAAAGACACTTGATTGCTTCTAATTGCGTTATATTAGTATTAATAATACACTTGATGCATAAAAATAACATTACTGCTTTCTCGACTTGGCAACATCACGCTCCACTTTCTTTTCCAAAAAGAGTCCAACCTTTGTTAATTTCACAGGTCGCGAGCTCGCATAAAAGACCAAGTAGCTTAATTCGGACGATCGAGGTCCTTTTTCTCCCTCTTTCTCGGGATAGCAGTTGTTAATGAGTGTAGCGTGCTTAACGTAACTTTTTTTTTTTAAATAATAAAATAAAAGACGTTAGTGTCAAATAATGTATTGAAATGAAGAAATGTTGAATAGCTTACAGATGCATCGAGTGTTAAACTTGGTTGTTTTATTGTAATATTAGTAAGAAAAAAAATAAATAAAAACAAAAACAAAAAAAAAAGATGAAAATTATTATTTTTTTTTTACTCAGTGCTTTTTCTCCTTTCAGAGTAAAGTACTACAATATTCTTGTAATACTGTACACATAGTGCCCTTTTTCTTGTTAAAAAAAGACTTTGGAAATATAGCCAAGTTGTTACAATCAATGCGCACTGAGATATGAGATACAAAAAGTAACAAATCAAGTTGGAATAACTTTTTTTTACCAAATTAAGAAATAAGGTGTTTATTATATAATATACAAATATATAATGTATATCTATTAAAGCATAAAAGTGATGTATGTTTGTATTCTATCAAAATGAATGAATAATGCAGCAAAAAGAAAGAGCGGCTACGTCATTTAATATATTTAACCTCGTAAATGAACAACTCCGCTTACAAACGCTAAAAAAAACTATCGGAGTAGTGGAAATGGTAATCGCCAAGTAGGATGAACTAAACACTTTTTAATAAAAAGTTTTCAGGTGAATGATTGATAGTATTCTATATTTACAGCAACATAGTCTGAGTCATAGTTACTTATAAAGATTGTGTTTCTTAGTAATTAAACAATAACAATAAAAAAAATGAAACAATGTATATTATAAAGGTGTTCACATGAAAATCTTAATCCCTCTGCCTCTCTCAATATAAAAACTGTTTTAGTTTTACATGAAAATAACACATGTTTTAGAGACATCCATACATTTGGATGTTCATGTGAATACGTAATATGATTGAGATCCAAAAGCACAAAATAGCTTATTCATGCAGTTTTAATACAAGATTTTTATTCTATTATTCCTAATAATAAGCTTTATATCTTCGGTTTAATCCAGCTACTGTTGCTATTGGTCTTATTGTCACCATATTAAGAATGTTAGCGTCTGCTTTTCTTTATAATAATAATGGCATTTTTATCAAAAGGCATATCTCTTTTATTTACAATAACTTCAATTCCGACTCTTTTCACATTGCACAAAATGCGTTTTACTTAATGGACGATTGGCAGTACCGTGTTGAACAAAGTATCACGACGCGACTATCTTGCTTATATTTTGAAAATATTTTTTTGCTATTATTATTACTCTTCTCACTGATATTACCACTACTATTAAATATAATAGTAATCTCAATAATAATAATAATAATTGTAATAGTAACGTTCTTCTTTTTCCTCAAGACAACTAATCATAAAAATGGCATTTAAAAATAGGTTCAAAAAAGGGGGAAATTCTTATTTTGTTGGACAGAATTTTTTTCATGCCAAATAGTCGCACAAATCAGAAAAATTTTTCAAGTCAAAATCAACAGCAGCGTCAACTCCGCCCAACTTTCACAGCATTCAACAAAAGGAAATGGGGTGCCATATAGGGCACCTCATGTCTTTTCACTCACCACTTTTTATATGATCCAATACAGTAATAGCTTAGCATCAAGTGGAGAGGCCAGCATCGGCTTTCTTTTCTTCTTTTTTTCCGCATAAAATAATTTGATAAAATGGATGTTTCTATTTCTTCTACCATGGTTTATCTCCGCCTGTAAACAAAAATTGCTTTTATGCGCATAATGCAAAATAAACTAATCTCCGTTTGGGGGGGGGAGGGAACAGAGCTACCACTAATTTATTATATTATGTGACACAATAAGCCTCTTGCTAATCTTTAAAAGTTGAACTTCTCCGATCATAATATCCCGCTGTCTCCGATTATATTGTGCTTATATAAACAATTTATATATAAATACATCCATTATTCCCTATTTTCTCTTTTCTTTTTCTTTTCCTTATTGTGTCTTATATATAATACTTATTTATTTACCTAATTATATATATATAATATATCATTATATTATATCTATACATATATTTATATTTATCTACCTATACCAATTCAACACTACACTACACTGTAATAATAATAAGAATAATCATAATATGCAAATCACTACTTCACTACCTTTCAAGTCCAAATGGAACACCTTTAAAACAAAGCTTATTAAAAATACAACCCAAAAGCGTCGCAGAAGCTCCAGCTTAAATGAAGAATATCAAAAACGACGCAAAAATAGCGATACCCTCTCTGTCGGTACATTCGATTCAACCACATCTGTTGCAGGAAGATTTCGCCAAGCTATTCCTTTTTTCCGTCGTAGAAGTTCCTTGTTACCACCAAGCCCATCCTCTCTTAATAGCCAGGATCAACAACAACAACAACAACAACAACAACAACAACCTCAACAAGCCTCTTTTGATTTTGAAAGGGAATTTAAACGACTTCAATCCTTGTATTCTTTAGCTGCTGATGAGGTAAATAAATTTGTTTTCATCTACACACATAGTATGTACTCAACTAACTCTATATTCTATTAGTTAAATTATGCAGAAGATTCACAAGGATCCAGTTATTATTCTGGCGATCTCGCTACAGCGCGTAATGCCCTTGACGAATGTGCCAATTGCTTTTTATTTATTCTCGAGAGTGTTTCCAATGACCACACTCGTCAACATATCCAAGCCACAATGGCACCAAAATTATTTCAACTTGAAAGCAGAATCGAAGCTTTACCTGCTGAAGACGACTAAAGCAATCGAATAATAGAAAAATATACCCTTTGTAAATAATAATAATATCTGTACATATATACACTTTTATATATAAAATAATTTATACATATAAATAAATAAAGACAAGCCTATTTGTAAATACACTCCGCTGTGTGTACTAATAACTTAATTGATTTGATAGGTTTAAATGTTTCACTTTCAAAAGCTCCAATTATTAATGTGTGTAACCTGGGCATTTGCCTATCCGAGGTTTGTAAAGGAAAAAGAATTTTTTTTTTTCACTTACTACTCAATAGTTTGCTTGAGAACTCATAATCGAGTAACGTTTTAAGTGAAAATGAATTGCAATTCGAATTCCATTAATAAAAATGAAAAAAAAAAGTGATTGTTTTATAAATGACCCAGTCGGATTAAAATGCGTATATAGCTTAATTTTTATTTATCAAAAATACAATAGAAAGGGGATTCGTGAATAAACAAACAAACAAACATTTGTTATAATATAAGCATACATATTTCTTCAAATATATAGCTTTTGTATTTTAATAGTGTATATTGAGGAAATTCCCCATTTTTTTTTTAATATTCATGAAATGAAGCGCATTTAACTTTAAAAAGCAAAAACTCACACTATTCAAAAAAAAAAAACAATTATTAAACTTTCCTTTTATGGAATAAAGCATATGCTTCGATCAAATTACCAAGTTTAAGGTTCAAAAAAATATTTTTACTTTGTGAATGATGACTATTATATTAAATTTAGCCTGAAATGACAATAATAATCATATAATAATTATAGTTCATATCAATATATTGACAAGAATGATAAAAAGAAAAGTATGGAATACGTTTTATACTTAAAAAAAATCTTTATTCCGATTAGGTCTATTATACTTTAAGAAAAGATATATTGGTTGTTGATCTGTCCATAATGAGAAAAACCTGGAATATGTGTAGGTGTTTGGATTCGTAAAGCTTGAACGGATTTGTCCTAACTGGGCTTGCAGGTCACTACGCTGAGAAGTCTCTTGTTTTGATTCAGGCGTTTCCTGTGCGATTTCCAGCATTTTTGTTGAGATAAACATTTTTGTGTTGCTTGATGGGGTAAACGAATAGGTCGATGGACCGACTTGTGCTAATTTTTCCGTATCCAATCGTTTACTGGATACAACGAGTGATTTAAATATCTTGGTTCCAATGATGAGTTTACGGGAGCGATCTTCAGGTGTGGGTAGTATGTTGAGTTTATAAGGGTAAGGGCTATGCATCGTTGGTACAATGCTAGTCATGAACTTGGACCCTAACTTTTCATGGTGAGGATCATATGACCGTTTTTGATTGTATAATTCTACACCGTTAATTAAGACAAGTTGATTGCCATCGACAAGTATAAATCCAGAGACCAATTGCCCGCACGCAGCTCTGTAGTATGGGTCTCCAGTCCAGTCATGATCCAAGAGGTCCAAACAATGTTTATCCAATTCAACATATTCCTGGTCTCTCACCAACTAATGAAAACGGGAGCTTTGCAGAAAATGATCAACATAACTTGGGGAGAGTGGTTTGGGTAAACTGGTTTCCTTTTCCTCTTCATCCTCAGCAGGCTGCAATGATATCCTTCTTAATTATAAAAACCTCACTTTTTTTTGCAGTAAAGATGTAATATCATACGTAATTGATTCCATCGCAATGCAAGACTTGCTCCAACATCCTGATACTTTTTTTCTTACATTGAAACACCGCCTTTTTTGCGTCTTTTTATTCACATTGACAGTTTCGTTTGTATTTTTTTTCCTTTTATACACACACACACACACACACGCATAGACAAAACATGGTTACAACAAGAAAGAGAAAACCAGGTTATTATTATAAATGAAAACAAAAGAGTGAAAGTGCTCAAAGCGAAAAATTAAAAAATAGCTCGGTATGAGTCCTCGTCAGACTCGGATTTTGAGGAGTATCCGCAGCAGCCTCAGCAGCAGGAAACTAAGAAAAAAGCAGCGCCAAAGAAAAAGCAGCAGCCTTTAAAAAAAGCATCAAAAAAGTCAAAAAAAGTAGCAGAGAGTGAAGGCAAGTTTATACACAGAGAGACACCTGTTTATAATACCAATACCTTTTATAAAGAAGAGAAAAGTTCTACCGAAGACAATGACCATGAAGTGATCGATGAGGCCTCATTCCAAGCCTCCGACATTGTCATTCCCCGCCCAAAAGGGTCACCCTTCGCCGATGCCATTTCACCCGACACACTTGAGTTTTTGACAGGTTTGGCGGCCAACAATGATCGCGACTATGTCCGTTTGATGCGAAAAGAATACGACCAAATGCGAAGCGATTTCACCGATTTTGTGGGTATTCTCATGCAGGAAATGTACACGCTGGATCCGGCCATTCGTCGTGAGGAGCCCAAGCTGGCCGTCTATCGCCAGAACCGTGATTTGCGATTTACCAACGATAAACGGCCGTACAAGACCAATGTGTCTGCCGCGTTTTCAATCAACGGCCGTAAGATGGCAAACGCAGGCTACTACATCTCGATTCGGCCGGGGGACAAGACCGAGATTTGCTGTGGCTTGTGGGGACCCAATGCCGCCCAGCTGGCCAACATGAGACGAAGTATCGAGACCAATGCGGATTTGCTGCGAGAGGCGCTTTCGACGGAGGCCATCAAGGAGGTGTTTGATGGAAGATCTGGCACGGAGCTATTGGTGCCCACCGACAAGCTCAAGGTGGCGCCCAAGGGCGTGGACAAGGACCATCCAGAGATTGAATTGCTGAGGTTCCGTAATTTTGCATTGGAAAAGAGCTTTACGGACTTGGAAGTTGTGTCTCCTGGGTTTAGTGAAAAGGTTTTGGATTGTCTTGAGGCCTATGTTCCTTTTGTAACTGTGATCAATTCATGGATTTAAAAGAGACGAAAATTTGCGCATATTATCATTATTATTACGACTATAGCATTATTATCATAAAAAGAAAAGAGGGCGTTTTTTTTATTATACAAATGATATAAAATGAGGTGTGTGATTGTGTGTGAGTGTGTGTGTGTGTGTGTGTGAGTGAGTGAGTGAGTGAGTGTGTATGTGCTTTATTTTCGGTGTTTGTATACATTTTTACTTCTTCTTGGACTGAGCAGCAGCAGCAGCAGCATCATCCTCTTCTTCCTCTACCTTGATATTCTTAAGGGCATTCAAAAACTTGACTAAGCCGTGCTGCTCATCGTGGGCTGCATAAGGACGGTCGCCTGCACCCTTGATGGTGCACGTAAGCGGATCTGTCTGGACCTCGTCATCCTCGGGTCTGGTGTGATCGAGGTTATCAGTGACTGTCCAACCCCCCTCATGTTCATCGCCTACCTTCCAAATCTGATAGCCATACCCACAATCCTCCTCCAAGAACTGACGGCGCTTTTCAGAAAACTGCACCTCGTTTGTGTCGTTGGTCACCAGCGTATAGAAGCGCGAATAGAACCCCTTCTCATTTCGCTTCTTTGCACGCAACACACGCCCCAGTCGCTGCGCTTCCTGTCGACGTGAGCCGAAGTGAGACGACACTTGGATGAGGACGGTGGCGGCAGGCAGGTTGAGCGACGTGTCGCCGATGCGGGATAGAAACAAGGTGCTGATCTGATTGGCCTTGAGGCGACGGATGCGGGCCTGCTCGTTCCATGGAAGATCGTCGCTGATGGGAGGGACGTCGATCTGGAAGCGGGTCAAGAGCTGGGCAGCCTCGTCGTTGGGCGTGCCGCCATAAATGTAGGGCCTGTTCATCTTCTCGGCATACAGCTTTAGGGCATCAATGTGGTCGCAGTACACAAGCACCTTGTCTCCCTTTGTTTCGTGATACTGGATCAAGCGCTGACAGATCTGCATCTTTTTCGGGTTGAGGATGGACAAGAGACTCTTGAGATGATGGGCATGGCCCAACACGCCACCGGTTGCATTGACGCCGTCGTAGGCGGTCTTGATGATGGGCGTCATGTCGGACTCGATTTGGGTGCAGATGACCTTGGCAATGTAGCCGCGGTCAGCCAGCTCCTTCCACTTTGCATGGTAGAGGGTGGGGCCCACAAGCGTCTCGAGATCGCCGATCTTTTCATCCTCGCGCAGCATGGTCGCAGTGAGGCCCAGACGCACCTTGGTCTTGATCTTTCCGATGGCCTTGGCATAGTTGTTGGCAGGCACCTGGTGCACCTCGTCCAGAATCACCAGTCCCCACTGCGTCTTGTCGATAAACTGGCTCATGCGCTTGGAGTCGGCGGTGCGGTTCTTGTTTTCAACCAGCATGGTGTACGTAGTGAAGAGAACGCCCGAGGGCCCGTTGAACGGCCACTTTTTTGCGCCTGCAAACATGCCTGTGCGCGAGGCCATGAGCGAGGTGAATGACAGGAATTCCTTGCTGAACTGCTCGGCGGCAATGATGGTGGAGCACACGACCAGAATCGGCTTTTTAATCACATTGGCAACCAGAATGGATGTCAAGGTTTTGCCTGCGCCACAGGGTAAAACAATGATGCCGGAGCGGGCGACATGCTGCTGAGGATCGGCATGGGTGCGATCCACAATGGCATCGAGGGCTTCCTGCTGATAAGGACGCACGTCGACCGTGGGCTTGAGCTCAAGATCAAGCAGCTGCGGCGTCTTGTCATCTTGCGCAAAGGCGTAATCGGGCAGCATGGCCTTCTTTCTGGGTCTTGGAGGAGTTGAGGACGGTGTTGTTTTGGCTTTCTTAGCGGGTGGCTCGTTGGTGTCTTGCCGATCCTTACTGACAGGAGGTGTCTTTTTTTCGTCCTCTTGCTTGGTTGCTTTTTCTGCCTTTTCCAAGTTTGCTATTTCATTATCCCTTTTCTTGCTTTGCACAAAGGCTAAAAGCTCAGAAAGGCGTTGCTGACGATCTTGAGTACTATCAGCAAACATCACTAACACTCGGCCCAGTTAAAATATAAAAACTAGAAATAAAAAGAAGGTGAAAGAAGTGAAAGGAAG
>VCJI01002282.1:11256-33762 GCA_024139395.1 Backusella morwellensis
CTTCTCAATAAAAACCCCCTGGTCTCAAATATTTTTCAGAAAACCTCAATTAAGGTAACCTTTTCTCTAGGAATATTACATCATACATAATATTTCTTAGAAGAGTAACAATACCTGGTAAATAGATAAGATTCTTTCTCATCAATTCTGTAAGAGAAAAAAATAATAATTCGCGCATTTGTTTTGGTGTTACTTGAGTGATTTTTTTAAAAAGGAAAGTGGCGCGCTTTCAATTGAAGATTTAGTGTAATTTCATATAAAAAAAAATTCGCTCATCTTAGATGCTATCAAAAAAGTTTATTTGCTGTTACATTATTCCTATATAGAAACAGAATACAGAATTCCATGCTGTTATAACTGAGGCTGATATCACTAAAACTGATCCGAATACTTAGATAAAAGTTTCCTTTTGAAAGAGAGTAAAAACTTGTAAATTAATATATCCCATGGGACAATGCCCTTTCTTTTATGAGCTGATTTTCCTTTTAGTAATGATTGATCCATATATCTTCGAATAATTAAAGAAAACAATCAAACTATTGGTAAGCTTTTAGTGTTCCGATAGAACATCCGGATAAAGATTTTAGATGATGATCAATTAAAGAATCTGTTATGGCGTAATAGTATATATACCATCTTGTTAAATAACCAGGAATTAAATAGAAGGTTTAGATCGAAAATGATTAAATTTTTATCAAATTATATTATGTGCCTGATATTTCGCACTATCAATTACGCTTTGATAATAATTTGTAGAGAAATAATTGCCGCATACTATCTAAAGATCATTGGTTGGGCAGGAATTCACTAGCAGAATGATTAGCCGTTTCAGACTTGTTCTTAGATCAAATGATATTCCGTGGGTATCTCCAATAACAGATTTATTATGCCTGCATGATGAATATTTAGTAAAAGATAGACCTATTCAATAATTTGATAAAGATCATACAATGCCACTGAGGACGTAATTGTAAAAGCAATATCTTTATCATGCGGTTTCAATATATACATATACATATCTAAGCTTTCCTTAAAGAAGACTGTATAATCATTTTAGTAATACCTTAAGGAGAGTAGTATGATTTTATGGCACATTTTTAACCCACCATAGTCAATATTTTCTGAATGGCCCTTTTCTTTTTCGTATTGCCATGATATCAAGCTGTAGATAACTGGAATTCAGAGGGATGTGATTAATTTATTTACTTCTGTACTTTTTAAATTAGCCATGAATTTATGTAAAATACATATCCAATTTTTAATGAACAAATTAAAGAAGTATAAACATATTTCACACAATTAAGCATGGATTGTTTCTTTTTTAGAAAGACCTTTTTAAAATATCACTTTTTGATGACAAGTTATAAAACCCCAGAATATAATGACAATATTTGATACATTTTTATTGGTTTCCAATTATAAGTGGATAAAAACAGTTTAATCGAAATAGTGCGTCTTGTATCTATTCATCAGTTTAAGTTACATGATTTAAACTTTCGGAATCACTATTTAATAATAGTATAAATGATATATGATATATAGATAAATATGCATAAGTGTGTGTATGTATGTATGTTTGTATGTTTTACATGTGTGTGTCTATGTATATGATTTGATTTTAAAAACCAATCAGTACCATTAAACCGTAACCAACAATGGTCACGCATAACATGGAAAAGATGCTGGAGGGAACACCATTGATTAAAAAGTCTTTGGTAGTCAGATATGGTTTACCAAGCTCATTTTCCTGTGATATAGCATTCATATTAGGGAATCCAGATACAGGAAGACCCATAGCAACAGAGCATACAAACGCGATTCCCTAATTTAAAGATATCAGTATTTATTAATTGAGAACCCATTAAGAAGTAAAGTCTCAAGAAAATATTTACCATAACAAGCATTCTGGGCTGAGGATCGGCCAATTGTGAACCAACTTCAGCTACAATGGGAAGTACGATTAATGCTGCGACTGTGTGGCTGATGAATGTGGCAATCACAAGAACAAGACAACTGAATACGAATAAAACTTGAAAAGCAGAGAACCCTGTAACAGTTACTTCTATCTGAGAGGCAATTGTTTTAAGTAACCCCGAACTCTCCACTGCTTTTCCTAGAGCAATACCACCCATAGCTAACATAATAACATTCCACAGAAAATTGTTAAAGTCATCTTTTGTCAATAGACCAGTTCCAAAGAAAGCTATCAGAGGAAGAATAGCAATAACACCCATGTCACCAAAAGTAGATTCATAAGTATGAGCTAGGCACCATAATAAAATTGTTCCAACGGTAACAGTAATGATATAAATCTGGGTGCCGTTAATTGGATCCTTTGTTGCTCGAATAGGATGAATATGAGGGGTTTGTCTTTCAGGGTTGTAGTTCCAGAGTAGCCATAACCAAATGATGAAATTACCCATAAGACAGAGAGGAATAGAGAGGATAAACCACTCGCCCCATGATGGTGGAGGACTCATATTTTGAATGGCAATAATATTCTGTGGTGAAGAAATGGGAGAAGCCATACCTCCAAGATTAGAAGCAAGGGCAATACCCATAATAAGACATGGCGCAAATCTAGAATCTGTAGGTAACGTACGAAGAATAGGCTTTTATTTTATATTTGGAGGTTAAAAACTCATAGCGTACAATACAATCATTTCCTTACCTGAATGAGAGAAAAGCAGAGAACAGGTGCAGCAACATTACTAATCCACATACTTGCCACTGTGGCAACCAACATATTCACAAGTAAAACTCTATTTGGTCTGGTACCCGCCTTAGATAAAACAAATGTTGCCATAGATTTTGCTATACCAAATTTACTCAAAGCACCAGCAATGCTAAATCCTCCTAGAAGAAGCATAATTACAGGAGAGAACATTGCAGCAAATACTCGCTTTGTTGCGTCAGGTGCACTCAATCTAGTGAACTTTCCATCATCAGATCTCATGACACGCATGGTGATAATTAAAAAAGGCACCAGAAGAGCAGTAACAAACAATGGCATCACCTATAAACATACTTAGTGCTCAAAAAACTAATCAGTAAAGTGATCTAAAGCTCTTACCTCTCCCGCCCATAGCATGCTAGCAAACACAAGAATAGCCAGACAATTATTTTGTTCAATAGTATCGAAAAGTTCTGCCTTTAGCAAAATAACAAACACGGCGGTACAAATAGCCAAGACGATATAGTTCTTTACTTGATCACGAGTAATGCGCATGGTACCCAATGGAGTAACTATGGCAGTCGGTTTCGATTCACTTAAGCCCACATTCTGTACCTTTCTCTCCTGGCCTATAAGATCCCTCCAAATGGTATTTCTTTCCCAGACTATATGCTCGCGAAGATGCGTCTTTAGTTCATCAATAGCAAGAGCCAAGTTGTTTCCTGTAGCCAAAATCGCATAAGTTCGCTCACTTTCCTGGATACGCTCATTTAATTTAGTTCTGGTAGCAATTTGAAAAGGATAGGCCGCGTTGACAGTGTTTGTAGTATAGTGACGCTTTAAGTTGTTATTGGTAATCTTATCATACTTCTTTAATATTTTGGCAAAGGCTGTCAGATTAAGTGCGATAAATGACTTTAGCTCGGATAACAAGACAAATAAATCGACCAGTCGCTTCTTTATATCTACCACATCACCAATGACTTCTTTCGGCCATGCAGCACCATCTTTACCAAAGCTCGGATATGCTTGCTCCGGTTCCTCGAGTAGATAACTATCCTCCCATGAATCATTCTCATTATCGGCTATATGCGTGCTTAAGTTTAAAGAGTCGTAGCCGGCAATCGTCTCATCTAGATCGTTGTATAGTTCTTTTTCTTTTTTAGCATAAAAGGCTACAATCTTTTCTAGCGATTTGTTTAAAGCTGCAATAAATCGGTCATTTGAGCTTTCCGTAGATTCATCATCAATGAATGCTGCTTGTTCATTATAACCTCCATCTTCGATGTCTAATGAGGGTCTATTATGTTGATGGTCAGCTTTTTCTATTGAGTAAATTAGTTTTTTAAGATTAGAGTAACTTTTTTTTTGACAAAGCAATAAATAAAGAAATTAGCATATTTAACAGTAATCAAATGACCCTATATTTTGACTACTTACGGGAGATAGTATTCTGCCCAATCTGGCACGGCATTAAATTGTATTTGATGAGAAAATTTCATTCTATCTTGCCCTGTATTGTTTGGTAGCAAGTAAAAAAGAAAAGGGAAAAGGAAGAAATGAACAAAATAGATTACCATTAATATATTCATTGAACAAAGTCACGTTTAACCAATAGCATCCAACTTGTTTAAAGAAATATCTTTAAATAACTGACCATAACGAACATTTTGGTACGGCAATTGACACTATTCATGTATTTTTACTCTTTGATTTACACGTTATCGAATACTTGTTTCTAATTGGAGATATGCTGGCAATGGCGTGTGTGATACAAAAAGATAAAAAAAACTATGATCGCACTTGATACAGTCATGTAATTGCTTCTCCTTTTCATCCAGTGAACGGTCATCAGTGCATTCACGTATTTACTCGTTAAATATACATATTTATATATGACATTTATTTATGTATTTATTTATAATGAAAAGATTATGAGATGAAGGAACCATAATCCATGACATCGATAAGATACAATGCCAAACGCATAATTGAAACTCAAAAATCTTAATCAAAATCGCCCTTTATTTTCTGTTTATTGTGGACATAAGACATCGGTAATATTGGTTTTTTAATAATACAATACAATACAATGATTTAAACATAATATAAAATCATCAAATGTACCATAAATAAAAGATGACTGCAGACACAGTAAAAATTGAGATGAAATTGTCGAGAAATCCGAATACTCGGAAATAGCTAAAACAAAGGTTTGATTAGTACAGCAATAAGCTTTTTTTTTTTCCTTTGCGGAGAGATTGGTTCTATTGGTTATCAAATTGCTTAGATGTATCACGAATCTCTTCAAGAAAATACGGATACATTATTCTGTCCACGTTCTGAAAGGAATATCTAATTATTGGTCGAACATTGTATTTGAAGAACTAGATGTTAAGAACATTAAATTTATAGTTAAATTTTACGTGGGAATACGATAACTCCAGTGTTTATGTAATAATAATCAGTCGAATTGTATATATGTTTTAGCAACAGGGTACGATATGGTTACTGCGTCTTTTCTATATACAAGAAACACCTTTAAATTTAATATCTTCGCATTACGTGAATCCATTTTTAATCTATATAAAATGATATGAGAAGTATGATAAGCTCAAGTAAAAACATCCTTGATTTGAGATATAAAAGTGAAAAGTGACATTATTATAGACAAATGCATTTTATTCAAGCAAAAAGTTACAAGTATTCGCTATTTCCACTCGCTCTTAAAGCGAGCATTTAGGGGAGCTATATAAGGAGAAATATCTAATCTAAAAAAAACTTTGTCAAGGAAAAGGGAGGCAGTGTCAAGTTTAATTATAGATAAAATACTTTTTTTTCAAGAAATTGATAAAAAAGAGTATATATCCTCTAAAACGTGTCTTCCAAATCTCAAATAACTCTAGTGGTAGATGATATGACATTTGTCATGTTAGCTCTTCAGATGTATACAAAATGATAACGGGATGAGGCCCGATCCAATAAAATAGGAGAATATTTTGAGTTTTGTCACAACTACATTCACAGCGTTGACTAGATCACTGTTCTCAAACCAACAGAAAAGGGATGTAAAACTTGTATTCAAGACGTGCAAAAATACAACTTGCTGTTCCTGGATAAAGAAGTATTATCAATTTTAAATATAGAAAATACAACTTTGTCTTTTTTTTTTGATGTCAAGACCTCAATATTTTTAATCAAGATACGAATTAGTTCTTAATTGCTATAGTTAATGTGCTTCCATCAATGGTAGGAATTCGAAATTAGATTTAATGCACCTGCTTTAAAATAAGGTTTCGTAAAAAATTAATTTAAAATAACCTTTTTGCCTTAAAATACTTTGGTGACAATACCATGCACTAACATTTGCTTATACATTCAATATACAAAAATAACATATGATCGAATATTTCAATATATAATTTCACCAGAAAAAGAAAATACACTTTTAAAAATATCTGAAATCCCAAAGAGAAAACACTTGCATATAATGGGTATTTGTATCATATTTTATTGTATAATTTCTAAGAGTACAAGAATCCAGCTTGTATAATGTTATAAATAAAATAGCTTAAAATCAGCCATCAAGGCTCATTCTATCCCCAGAGTAAATTGAACGGATACTATAGTTGATTAACAGAAAGTAACGGTATAACCATTGCTAGGATTACAAGAGAACATGGAAGTGCTATCGTCAAAAGCATAGCTATACACATCAGGACAGGCATTTTGGACTGCAGTTGCATAACTACTAGAACCACATGAACCTCGCTCAGAGTTGGTGCAGCAATATTCAGAGGTACCATATGCACTACAGGCTGATTTACAACCAATAACTTTTCCATTCGAATCTTTATCCTCAAGTCCAGAAGGGCATGAAGGAAGAGATGAACATTTAGGTGTGCCGCAGAGATAACCAGATCCTGAACCACCGTTAGGAGCAATAGCCATAGGTAAATTGAATCCATCAACAAAAGAAACGTCGTAATAATCCATGTTGTAACCACCATTTAAAAGGAATTCAGCAAGGGAAGCTGGGGCACCAGATTGGCAATCGCTAGATCCGCTACATCCTTGACGGGCCCAGATTCTTCCACCCCAGTTCGAAGGAACGTTAATTTTGGTAGAACTGCCAGCAGCAACCATAGTAGATGAACCAGAACCCTCATCGTTTGTGAGTTGATTTACTTGTATAGAAGAACTACAGCTGTTTTTGACGGTGATAGCAACACTGCTTGGTGCAGCCATGACACTCATACCAGCAAGTGTAATGGATGAAAATAATGTAATAAAGTTGACCATAATAGATATTAATTAATATGAGAATATAATACAATGAAAGAAGTTTATTAATAATTAAAAATTTAATTTTTTATTCACTTGTCTTTATATATGTATTTTTCAGAGAAAAAAGCCAAGCACAATAGGGTCCGATTACTACTCCACTATTTGCTACGTTTGACATTTTATGAACCGTTTTTTCTTTAGGTACCAGGGGCCGTGAAATATAAAGACATGTTCCAGACTCATTTCGAGTACTTTGAGCTATTAGATTGGCTTTTTCTCACTATATGTTTTTAGGTGGTTATGTTTCATAAACATTAGCGTTTTCTATGACATTATTTTTTTTTCTTATGTTTTGTTTTGAAAGTAGTGGCAGCGGAGTGAAGCGGAGATCAAGAAACCGCATCTGATTTAACAAAACATGGCACTTTGATCCACTCTGAACATTTTCGGGAATGAATATGTTAAACAGTCTCTCCGTTTCAGCACAACACACTGTTTTCTTTTTTTTTTTTGTGTGTGTGTTTTCTTTGTTTTCTTTTATTGTATTTTCTAACATTTCCAAATCCACTAATCTTGAAAAGAAATGCAAATCAAAAAGAAAAGAATCATATTGCATTTGAATATTGTAGGGCGTTACATTAATTATGTGGCTAATGCATGATTCATCATAGTTTCTATATAGATGTCGAATACAATACGCCATTTTGTTAGGGTCTACTGAAATTAATATTCACTTGGATCTAATACTTAAATGTTTCTCATTTTCAATTATTGTATTCTTGAATTTCTGGAAGACTGTTCTGTATAATGGGCATTAATTTTCCCGAAACAATATCCTGGAGTGATGGGACATTAATGAGAGTAATTGTAGTTATAATGGTTAGGACATTTAAACATGTGGCTTTTCAAATTTAAAACTTTGAAATACATATGGGTCTTAATAGGTACTGTATTATCTAAAGTGGTAGTGACGCCTGATAAGTTTAAACCATATATGATCGTTATCATATATTCGCCGAACAATTAAACTACTTTATTTTTGTAAGCTGATTTCAAAATTAGAAGCTCCTGAATGACAGGGATGAACATCACTTTTAGTCATTGGACTGTGCAGTGATCAAAAAAAATACTACTGCTTTTTAATTAAAGAGTAGTAAGAAAATATATTTATTATGCAGACATAATCTTACTTACTGTATTGTTGCGTATCATTCCCTTAATCTCAAAAATGCATTGTTTGATTAACAATTGATTTTTTATATTAATCGACTGATGGTTGATCTTTAATAAATTCACTTAAAATGACATTTAAAACTCCTCTTTACTTCTCTGAAGTTTCCATTTAATGGTAAAGGTCCTACACCATTTTAAATAAGGTCACAGGATGAGGAATTATAGCAAAACATTAATCGAGCATCAATTCACTTACTTATATGCTATATTCTAAATGATTCTTAATGTTGTTCATTTTGTATTTTGATATATGTTTATATTTTAATCCCAGCAATGCATTTTACGGGTTTGCAGACCTGGTGATTTTTAAGATGAGCATAGTCACTTCCTGAATTCGACAGTTGAGGGAGACTATTAGAGTAAAAAAACACACGAGATATATAAAACAGGAGAAATAATGTTTTGTCACTAATCATTAATAGAAGAAGTACATTTTGAGGCAGATATTATATTTATCGTTGTGAGGTAAACCTGTAAAGATTTTAGCATCAGATCGATGACAGAGCAAAAAGAGAAAATGCTAAAACATCCTATATCATATAAAAGAAAATACAGGAGAAATAAAGGAAAGTGAGAATAATGTAAGGTCTCTTGAATACACTGACATACAAGCTGCACCCTCCTTCATGGTTACTCCCTTTATAAATACCATAATCCCTTACGTATTTTTCTTCTTTCCTTCCTTCTCTTTCAGATTTTTTTTTCTTCTTCTTTTCATTTTTATCACTTGTTTCTTTTTTTTTATTAAAACGAATTATAGTATTAAACAATCGGTAGAGTTATGACTGATCTGGAGACAGTATATGCAATACATAACTTTGAAGCAGAGAATGATGATGAACTATCCTTCGATATCGGTGAACCGGTTATTGTTCTTCAAAAAGATGATGGATTTGGTGATGGGTGGTGGAAGGTAATTTCTAAATTAGTATTTTTTTGTCAAGAAAAAGCATATTCCTATAAATATCTAAAAATGGATATCTTCAGGGTCAAAACATAAACGGTGTTATTGGTTTATTTCCCATGAATTACGTTTCAAAGGAAGATTTTCAGCAAAGCCAATACCCTGCTTCTACAAAATCTGAATCAGATAAAAAGAACACTAATCACCACCCTAACAATGTAATATCTGAAGCAGACTACCAAAATGGAATTCGGCCAGATTCTTCTGTAACATCATCATCACTTGACTCATCCTATGCTTTAAGTGATTATTCTCGGCCTATAACAGCAACAACTGCGCCATCTTTAAATTTCTCGGCGTATAGCACATCAACTGCTGCATCAAATCAACTAAAAAGAAATATAGTCAATACACTGTATCTCCCAGACCTAAACAAAATATCTCCCGAATACTGGGATATTGACCAAGTTAGCATTTGGTTACATGCAATGGGCTTTAGTAGTGTAGTAGAAAACTTCAAATGTAAGTATCATTTATTCTTCTATCATGTTCACGTCTCCTTGGTTTTTCAACAACATCCCCTTAAAAATCCAGAAACGTTGTATAAGTTGATTTTTAACTGTCTTATATTGTTCTATAGGTCAAGAAATTACAGGAGATGTCTTGTTAGAGCTTAATATGAACGCTCTTAAGGAGTTGGACGTTCCAACATTTGGGAAGAGATTTAAAATTCAAAATGCAATTAACATCCTTCGAGAGGAATGGTCCAGTCGAAAAAGCCAAAACAGAATATCAATAGCATCTTCAACGTTATCTGACATTCGTAAAAGAGCACGCAGTACATTTATTTCGTCTTCTCAATTATCTTTTGCAACATCAAATTGTAAATGTACTTTACTAGGCTGCTGCTACTCCCATAGAGAAAATAGGTCATATAACAACAGAAGTAATAAGATGAGAACAATACACTACGAAGAAGAGGTTGAAGATGAAGATGATGAGGATGAGGATGAAGACGAATATCTACCAATAACACCAATGTCTCCAACAGATCACCCCATACCGACCTTCTATGACCATACAAAACTTTCTGGTGATAAATATGCAAAAACAACAATTATCGACTCAAATACACCGTATCACGAGGCAATCAATAGTGGCATTTCAATGGTTTGAAC
This sequence comes from Backusella morwellensis, assembly GCA_024139395.1. Lineage (NCBI taxonomy): Eukaryota > Fungi > Mucoromycota > Mucoromycetes > Mucorales > Backusellaceae > Backusella > Backusella morwellensis. The sequence goes on from VCJI01002282.1 coordinate 21,533, forward strand.
TTAAAAAGAAACAAAAGGAGAGGACAGTTTAACTTACTCCTTTATGTAGATTGGAGATAAGCTTGATCCGTCAACTACTTTTAACATGTAAGTGAATACAAAAATACAAAAATACAATAGAAAGTGAAAAGTAATCTTTCCTTTTGTAGAAGTGAAACACTGCTGAATGTAAATAAACCACAGGCTGTCTTGCCAATGGCCCATCACAGCTCAATGAATATCTATTCTCAAAAAAATGAAGATAATTTGGCACCCGACATGGAGGGGTGGTTACATAAACAAAGCTATAAATACAAAAGATGGAATAAAAGATGGTTTGTTTTGAAGGGACCTAATCTATTTTATTTTAAGAGCCCTAAGGTAGATCTGAAGTAAAATCTAATCATTGCAGACTCAATTAACTTATGTGTAATAGGATGTTCGAATGAAAGGAATAATTAATCTAAGAGGTTATAAAGTTATTCCTGACGAAACTATTTGCCCTGGGCATTACTCTTTCAAGGCACAACACGAAGAAGAGAGAACCTTTTATTTCTACACCGATCAAAGCACTAGCATGAAACCTTGGATTACCAGATTGATGAAGGCAACCATTTCAAGGGATTTCAGCGTCCCTGTACTAAGCTCTAGTGTCGTTCCCACCGTTTCTCTTGATATTGCACTACGTATGCGTCCTAGACCACCTTCGGTTTTACTTTATAAAAAAGAAAACCTTAAAAACTCTAGCTTATCACCTCGATCCTACGAAGCTACCTATGAGGGTATTATTTCTCAATCTAACAAATCAAATCAAGCAAGATCGAGCAGGAAAGAAACTAAATTAGACAACCAAGTTCCGAGTCAGGACTCTGGCTTTGATAGCGATGTCAATCATGCAGTAAGCATCCAGGATGACAGAAGCCAATTGGATGACGATGATGATGAAGGAGTCTTTGGAGTCAGCCCCTCCGAGAACAGCCCAGATAATGATATACGAACAAATTCGGAATATATCAACTGGGTGAACTCAATTTGCTCAACAAAAATAGCAACTTTGGGAGAGCTGGACAACAATGATAATCTAGTGGAAATCATTCAAAATTTAAGTGGACATAAGTTACCTTTTTCTGACTATGATTTTGTTTTTGAATTTATTGAAAGTCAAGGAATTAAGATGGATACTGAACATTTCTCAAAAGGTAACCTGCGAACTTTTTTTTTTTAACATTTATTAACGAATTATATATTGATAGAAGATAAATTTTCAAATTTGTTACATGCAATAATGGAGTGGTCGACAACCAAGAATAATGAATTCAGTGAAGACAATGGTGGTGCTCATTAAAAAAGCCACAGTCAATTGAAATGATAGACTTCTCCTCAACAAAAATGTATTGCTATAATTAATTCTCTTATTATTATTTTATATCATGTTTTCGTTCCAATTGTAACTTAAAATCTGGTATATTTTCACTAATGGTAATAAATCAGATTTTGTGTATATATAATAGTAAACATCTTTTATTGTTGACGTTTAAAATGTTCTATTTACTATATATTGTCCCTTATGACTTATATGAATATCGTATCATACCTTAAAAAACAAAGAATTACACAATATAAAAAGAAAAAACGTTGAAAGGAGTGGGATTCGAACCCACGCCTCCGAAGAGATCAGGACCTTAACCTGACGCCTTAGACCAACTCGGCCATCCTTCCTTCTTGTTTTGATAATTTTTTTATTAAAATTTATTTTTAAATGATCACGTGAAATTCCGGACCGGAATATGAGTTGTCCGGTGTCTTTTCCGGTGCTCTTAAAAAAAAACTCCAAAACGAAAACTATCGACTAAAGATTTTATACGAGCCATTTTTTAAGCTTGTCATCTTGGTTTTTGAAATATTTTGCTTAGAGTGTACAACAAACTATCATGAGTCTATGCATTTATGTCTAAGTGATCATAATTATTTGACAACCAAGATAATGAGCGACATACATTTAGGGCTTTTTGCTTAATAAAAATGATTTCTTTTTTTATCAACATGAAAGCATGCATGACCTCATAGGTATTGATGAAGTATATTCTAGTGATCATATTATTCCATTTTATAGAATGCAATGAGCTAGAATATCCGTTACAGCATTACAAACTGTGTTCAGTTGGTGGACGCCCATTGCCATATATTAAAGAAACTCCTCTCTCGGTTGTTTCTTTAATTTCTGAATATATCATATATCTTTTTTTAAGTACCTTGGTGTATTTTTATCAATTTTTTCAAATGAACAGTTATACTACTTGGTTTTAAAAACAAAATAGTTATATTATTCTTCATTTGTTTACGTCTTATTATGCAATGACTTTTTTTATTGTATTCAGGGCAACATAAATCTATCTGAAACAGGATAGGGATCGGAGCGCTATCGCTGTTTACATAAGTATAAATGGAGGTTCTAACATATAAAATTGTGGGGTTCCATACAGTCAAAACATCGATCGTTTTAGATTGTTGGCCAATATATTATTTTAATAGTTGCTCTCATAAGGTTGTATTTTGGGAAAGTGCGCTATAAAAGTTTTTTCTTGTCAAAGAACAAAATGAGATGTATAATTATAGTTTGATATTAAATTCCAACAGACCAAATAGAAGTGATACAACTGGCATTTTTCTCTTATTCAATAGCAGCAAATACCAATAATGATACATCTACATAAAACTTAAATAATATGATCTATATAAATTGTAAGTTTAATGTATACAGCATGAATGGCAGTAGCAAAACTTAGCTTGAGATGTGTATGATGAATAAAGCACAAAGTAGTAGGAGCAGGAGCCATTAGCGCTTAAAGCTAATAATCGTACCTACTTTAAGAATAAAAAGGTATACTTATGATCTAATAATTCTAGCTCATATTATGTTTTCTATTTATCACCTCATATCTTAAGGATCAAAACGACAGCGGCATTGATTAGCTTAGGTTAAATTATTAAGCAAGCATAACCCCCCTTCAAAATGACTCAATTGTTGTTTTCTATTGGTTTGTGTAACAAATCGAAAATTTTTTCGGGAGCATGCAGCACAACCGAGATTCCGCGAAAGAAAAAGCTGATTTTAACGATGATGCATTTACAAATATTTTATTTGATATATAATTTAGTAGAAAATGGGAGTATAAATAACGTCTAAGAGGATTGCTTAACCATTTTAGATTCACTTTTAGGAGAAATAGGGTCAGGAAGCTCGAGCACAGCTCTTAACTGGGCATCAGGGGGTTCTCGGTGTGACTTTTTATCGTCTCCGACGTAAATTGATAAACCTGCTGAAGCCATAAGAACAGCTATGGTAACGGCCTGCGCATACATACGAGCCTGAACAACCTTTTGTTGTGTTGTGAGATACTTGTTGGAAAAGCTATAGCCGAGTGCACCAACCATAGAGGCAGCCCAAGACATACCTTTTGTCGCAAAACAATTTTTAGTAACCCCAAATAACCCAAGCCTTTCCATCCCTTTACGTACCAATAAATGACCAACGATTGTCGTTTAAATAGAGCATGGATCTTTCAAAACTGGATAAATGTTCTTCAGACTGACGATTTTGTTGTAATAATGCAATCATTTCCTCGTCTGTATAACCAAGTTCGCGATTCTCATATTCAGTTACGGCACGATCAGAGGCGAACAGGAAACCAGCAGTAGTACCTTTAACAAAACTGTCAATATATATACCCTCAAGAACCAATAGTGTATAGTCTTATACTTACTTGAAGCGGCCAAGATGGATTGCATAGGTCTACCCAAAGCTCTAAATTCAGGGGATCTACGGAAAGTAAGAACGGTAGCTACAGCACCTAAACCCAAACCAATGAATGCACCCTTGATACCACTGGAGAAGTAAAGACCTTCTCTTTCTTTTTCTTGTGCAGGACTCAGTCTTTTCGACATGTTGTAAAAATAATAATAGCTTTGTGAAAGAAAAAGCAAATAATTTAATCTTGTAACCCCAGTTTATATGGAAATGATCTTGATACGGCCCGGACCGGGTAAATCGAAAAGTGGCATGTTTCTGAAATAGCTGCAGCCAAAAAGAATATCCATTTGGTAAATTCAAATCGAGATCTCCATTGTTTACTTTTTTCTTTTGTTTCCCCTTCGAATGATGTTCCTTTATACATTTTGATTGTTACTGCATTTTCTATTTACTTTAAAGGGTCAAAGATCAGGCAAATCGGAATAATTGTTATTATAACATGGAATACAAAAAAAAAAAAACTATTAGAGCATCATTAAATCGTCAAGTATTCGTAGATAACACGATTTCAAAGTGCAAGTTTATCATCCTAAAAGTATAGAGCGCGTTTCTGTTTAGTTTACATAAAATTAAACTTGCTCTCTTTGAGTTCTATACGGCAGAAGTGGATATTTTTTAACTCTTGGTGAATGTTTATTATTAAAAGAAATGTATTAATTCTTAAGCACTGTAGAAAGGTATTAAATATTAAAAAAACTACAAATGCATGGTTTAATACTTTTTTTGTCTTGAGAATCGATGGGACAAAAAAAGATTTTAATCCCCGCAAAAAAGCGAAGAAACAACTCTTCTATTTTATGTATCATAATGCCCATGATATTTATACATCTAGAATAATCACAGAGAAAGGTTTTTAGAGCTGTGAATAGTATCCGGATGCTTATATTTAATATAGCAAGTACATTTGCTGATGCTTGCACGGAATATTTTAAGAAGTAAATCGATAGCATATGCGAGGTAAATAAAGTTTAATGCTGGTAATTTATCAAAGTTTTATCAAACTTTTGAGCTTCTTTGTTTTTGTGTATCTCTTTTATATAATAAATCTTTAAATATGATATAAAAACATAGCTATTACAAATGAGAGTTAACAACTCTAATAAGGCATGTCATGTCATTCTATTCCATTAAAAAAACAAAGAATGATATTTACTATATCTGCTGTAATTAACAATAATAAAACGTAAGTTGTTTATAAGTGTACAGACAAATATCCTGCCTTTATTGGTAAAGTAACTTCGTTATTCAATTTTTGTAATTCCAGTGTTGTCACTGAGGTGTACAATGTCTTAGATTTTTTCAGTGCATGTATCAGTTATTGGAGAATATCAATCACCTATTGATAATATCATATCATATTATTAAGTATGTAGTTCTATGCGATACCGCTATTATTACACCAAGATATGTAGAGGTAAAAGAGATATTATTTTTTTATGGTTTATTTTCACGCTTTTCTAACTATGTATGTACAAAAGGGTACTGGCATTTTTAATAGCTCTAATCATGCTATTATTGACATGTTTTCTTTAGGTTTATCCAATAACTTCATTTAATTTACAAGTTTAGTAATTTCTTTATCTCTATTGCGATGATGCACTGAAACGGATCATGGCTGTTACTTCTAGACCATCCGCTTTCGTAAACAAACAAACATAGACCAATCATATATCAACAACCATCACATGATAGTAAAGACTTCGCTCATAAAGTACATAATCAGATTAATCACATCTTTTCCTTTCTTTTGTAATTCCGAGAGTGTTTTTTTTCTTTAATATATAAAGGGTTGATTTACAATTAAAAATAATCAAAATTTATAATATGCTACTTGTCCAACCGTTCGATCCATATCAAGAAGAGCAAAAAAAGCTTTCTTTTTTTACACGCTGTCGCATGATATCAAGACGAACTAGGGATGCCATACTAGATATAAGAGATAGAGTCCATACAGCTAGAAGGTTTGCCCATGCCAAGTTACCAACACCTATGCTGTTAACTCCTTTTCCACCCCAACCTTGGTGCTGTTGCTACTATCATTGTTCGTATCCTCCAGATCCTTTTATAACATCACCTATGCTACCACCTCCCCCACCAATCCATTTCACTCAGGTTGTGCCTTATCCTGTTTGTCTTCATTTTTCTCTTGAGCCAACAATGCCTATAGCTTCATCAGGCCGAGATTTTGATATTGATGACAGGAGCATCTCTTCAGATTCCAGCTCTACTTTGGAAAATGAACCTGATTACTTTGATGATGAATACGAGAAGGTAGAATCTCCCAAATTTGCCTCAAATTTAGTGTCGCCAGGATCCCATCTTAGTCAACCGCGTGAATAAAAAGCTTTGCTGGTTCCAAAGATACGCCTCCCTCCTAAACAATATAATTTAATACAATACTATTTCAAAAACGAATCAATTAAAAGCTAAATGAAAGAAAATAAAGGATATTAGTACTTGATTTAGTTTTATTTCCTTTCCTTCTCTCTTCTATTATTTTCTTTTGTTTGTTTTCAACAACAGCTAACTTGAAAAGAGCAGTTCATCTGACTCAGCTCAATGGTTACACAATCTTACCTTTACAATTATAAAAACTATTAAACCTTATTAAACGCTTGTACAAGACACAAATTAAGCTTGTCAACGCCACAACGCAATTGTTTGTATTTCATAAATGAGTCAATTTTTATTATTATTATGTTTTATATTTGAAAGAAATATACATTTTTTTTATAAATAAAAAACAATAAAAATGGGTGAAATCAGAAGGACTCAGCAACCTCGATTAAGAATGTGTACAATAGTCAATAAGTATTATGGTCGAGCATATACATAAATAATAAATAGAAAAGGATTGGAGAAAGCGGGAAATAGAAAGGATGGCTGTTATGACACTGACACAACATGTTTTTTTGCGACGTGTCTATTTAAAGCGTCTTTTCGGCTGAATGTGCAGTTACATTGTGAGCAGTTGAAGGCCCGTTCACCATTGTGAACTGTAGAGACATGTCTTGCAAGATCATGCTTACGGTCGAATTGCTTATTACATAAATTACAAGGGAAAGGTTTTAATCTGTTGGGATTATGTGTTTTCATATGGCTGCTAAGATTATATCTTCGAGTGAAGTGCATTCCGCAAAGTAAACATTCATGATTTTGGGTATTTTGTACGGCGGATCGCTTATTCGCTCTTCGCTTGGCTGGTTTTGGTTCATAAGTATTAATTGTGCTGTCCTGCAGCTTACGTTTGTTGTTTTTTGTTTGTGTCACAAGAGGAGGAGTAGTGTTGACATTGTTTGAAGGAATGAGAGGGTGTGTATTATCATCAACATAGTAATCATCCATTAAGAAGTCGTTGTCGAAAGGGATAATGGCATCCATTTCACTTTGGGAAAACATATTTGCTTCATTATTGGATGAATCAGAGTATACATTATTGCAATTATCTGATGAGAGAGGAGGAAATAAAGAGTCAAAGTCTTCGTCTTTACAAGTGGGGGTTTGTTCAATAGCTAACAATGATATATCTCCGCTATATGGTTGTACACTCATTGCTGGTGTTGCTGCGTTGGATACATCGTGCCATGAGCTATCGTTTTTAAGATATTTGGCGACTTGAACATCATCCTGAAGGTCGGGATTAGAGAAGGCGCAGCTATTATAGACACTTGTTGCAATATATGGTGAATTTTGAAAATTGGTTAAGCTTGGTGTAAACGCTGAGCTTGGTGTAAAAGGTGTGCTTATACATGGATCTAGATAGGGGGTATCGATGATGGGTGATTCTCCTAATACTGCGGCGGCAGCAGGAGTGACATCTCCAATAAGAGCGGAAAAGTCATTTTGTGGTGATTCTGAGGGCTCGCCAAGAGCGATAGCAGCAGCTAAAGCAGAGCGATTCGATTCAACTATTAGTTTGCATGCTTCAACAAATTCAGAAACCATGTTATACTCACCATCAATCTCACTCCAAATTTTGGCAAAGTTGTAGTTATATGTGTCAGAGTTCATTTTGCTGGTGGGTTCGAATAAGAAATCGTGGATGTTATTGAAGTTAAATTGTTGGTTGGATGAAGACATGATAATGCTGCGGTAGGTTAAGTTAAGATGAAAAAAGTTGTTGTATTGTGTATGTTTTAGTAATGGCTTTAGTATTTAAGGGTATATAGGCTTTTTCTTTTCTTTATTTTGGTTTTTAGGTTTAATAGAAAAGAAAAGAAGATTTGAATGAAAATAAAAGTTATAAAAAGTAAAGAAGAGTACGTTTTGAAAGAGAAGTTTTCCGCATATTTATACTGAGTTTGGATTGCGCAGCATAAACTTTTGTGATACATCAAAATGAGTCACACCTGATAGGAGTCTCGGTAGGTTGGTGGTACGTCACTGTATTTGACTTTATTTAATGCGTGGTTGCCATGGCAACAATGGGTTAAATTTTGACTGTTCCACTGGCGAGCGTCATTCATTTTGACAAGAAAGGACGCAGCCACACCTCCTTTCCGTTGCCTTTTTCAGTTGTTGAAAATGGAGTTCCCTTTTATTGACTTTGTGTAATTTATTTGAATTTTTCTCTTTTTTATGATTCACTTTAATGCTCTTTGCACAACTGGAGAAAAAGAAGAGTAAAAAGAATATCTGATAGTAATTAAAATTTTAAACCACTAAGCATCAATAAATCAAAGTGAAGTTGAAATTACTTTGAAAAATGGTATTGTGATCTATGGTTTATAAGTATCTATATTGCAAATCCATCTACCAGTGATGGTTTTAATTTTAGTAATAAATGTTTATATTAAAAGCAAGCAAACACTTCACATTTAAATAAATAAAAAATATATTGAAGGAAAAGCTTATATTTTTGACACTATCATATGACTCAATTGAATTAAGTTAACTATAGTGAATGGGTTTTATAATGCATAATATCTTTGAGGTTTTTTTAAACCATCAGTAAGACTCTATGTTTTGCTTTTTTCAAACTTCACGTATACATGAGTCGCTAGTTTTATTTCCATGGTGGGCCGAAAAAATAGTATAAAAATAAAACAAAATATATGTTGAGCGTTGACCAGACTATAAGGATTTAACCAAGTAATATTTAGATCATAATAACACTCATTGAATACCTATCATCATCCTATTTTATATATATAATCGATGTTGTTGACATGTTTGTTGATCCATTTATGTTTTCCCACGTGGTTGAAGCAGAATTGCCACATCAATTAGAGCTCATCTTCCCAAAAATACGTGGAGCTCTGCTGGACTAGTTTTAATACACTGGTACATTCTATAGTGCTGTTAAAACTTCGAGATGGCTTGGTATGCAGAATCCTGCTAATAGTATATTTTTTTAATACAATAAATAATGTAATGATCTATAAATAAAACCCAATCACATGATAACAAATGTCTTTACTAAATACAAGACCGAGAAAAAAAAATATCCATGAACATGAGGTGAAAGGTTATATTTAGTGGCAGGATAAAATACATGAAAATAACACAATAACCAGTCGCCTTCAATGGGTTGTAAAAGGATATTATGATATTGAAAACATGTTGAAAACAAACAAACTGTCAGTTTTAGCTGCGCCATTTTGATATTCCAACTCTTCATTTTATTTTTGTAAAAGTTAGTGAGTATCACAAACTTCGCTTTTTTTATTGTGCGTCCACACTGTAAATCATAAGATATACATAGACATTCAAATTAAAAATACAATAGGCGCCAGAAAAAGCTATTGCATGAGGATTAAATTTAATGCACAAAAAGTATTGGGATATATATGCGAGAATAATCATCTTCCTACTGTCAATACTCGCCTCATTTATAAATTAGGAACGTTGGAAAATAATAATCTCGTGACACCATAATCCTAGTGATTCACTGTTTGGTTTAATTTTGTAATGCTAAAAATAACTCAGAATCGCTCTTTTTCTAATTAGTTGGGGAATTAAATAACATTTTTGAACTTTTTACTCATGTTATAGTATTATTTAACAATAGCGTGCAGATTAATGAAAAATACAGGGTCTCTTTTATTTATTTATTTATTTATTTTACAATAATTATTTACTACCACTAATTACAAGCATTTAAATAAAAAAAAGAGGGGTGATGAAAATTGGATTGAAAATTAAAGTTAAGCCTTAAGGTTCTTAACAGCAGCGGCAATACTAGCGACTACACGCTCAATAGCCAAATCGGTCTCTTCCTTGGTGATATTAAGAGGAGGAATTAAACGAAGAGTCTCATAAATAGAGGTGGTCAAAATAATGGTATCAAGTTTAAGTGCTTCATTTGCAACAGAGCTTGCAAAACCGTAAGGAACACCCAAAAATTCTAAACCAATCATAAGGCCTTTACCACGAATGTCACAGGTAACACCTTCTGGTAAAAGGGCAGGGATCTTTTCTCTTAAACCACTGAAGAATTGTTCAGATCTATTTTTTTTGTTAGGTTTTATCCATAATAGCAACGGCATTCAAAAAACAAAGAATTTATATATTCTATCTTACCTAGCATTACAGTTGTCCAAGAGTTTTTCTTCCTCAAAGACCTGGAGGGTAGCCTTAGCAGCTGCAACAGCAACGCAATTTCCGGAATAGGTTCCACCCATTGATCCTGGAGGTTGCTTGTCCATGAGTTCTTTACGAGAAACAATGGCGGAGAGAGGATATCCGGAGGCAATACCCTTAGCCATGACCAAAATATCAGGTTCGACGCCAAAGTGCTCGACTGCGAACATCTTACCTGTGCGTCCAAAACCAGATTGGACCTCATCACAGATCAGTAAGATATCGTACTTATCACAAATCTTTCTAAGTCCAGCCATAAAGTCTGTTACACAAAAAAGACGTCAATAAAAAAAGGTTTAGCCATGTTAAAACAAAGCAAAATGATGAGGTGGATACTTACTTTGAGGAGGAACAACATAGCCGCCTTCACCTTGAACAGGTTCGATTAAAATAGCAGCAGTATCTTGAGGAGCAGAACGTTGCTTCAATAAAATCTCGAGTTGTTGAAGGGATTCTTCACCACACCATTCAGGAGTGAATTGTTCTGGGTCCTTTTTACAAGCAGACCATTGCTGGAAGTAAGGATAAGGAGCGCAATGAACGCCAGGCATTAATGGGCCAAAACCTGCACCATAAATAGTCTTTGAAGTAGTCAAGGCCATAGTACCGAATGTGCGACCATGGTAAGATCCCTGGAAAACAATGACGTTCTGCTTTTTGGTGGCATGTCTAGCTAACTTGACAGCAGCCTCAACAGCTTCAGAGCCAGAGTTCCAGAAGAAAAAGGTATCAAGACTAGGAGAAGGCATTTTTGGTAAAAGACCTTCAATAAGATCAAGCATAGGCTTTTGATAAAAGATATTGACTTGACCGTGACTAATGTTGGCGGCTTGTTCTTGAACGGCCTTTACAACGGTGGGGTGGCAATGACCTGAAAAAAAAATAGCAATTTAAACATATTGCACTTTTATACTATTATACCTCTTTTTGTTTGTTATTTTTATTACATACCAGTGTTTGTCACACCAATACCAGTAGTAAGATCAAGATATTTCTTTCCATCAGTGCTGTAAATATATGTACCCTTTGCTCTTTCGATAACAAGTTCGGTGGATCTTCCAATACCGTGAGCAATATGCTTTTTGCCAAATTGAGCAAGATTTTCAGATGAAGACATTTTTATTTACAAATATAAAGTATATGTGAATAAAAAGAAAGATAATAAATGAAAACAGAAGTAATGCATCAATCTAATGATGGCCCTTTATATACCAAAAAATTAATCAAGAAAATTGATTTTACCCAATTTGAATATCCGGGAAATCTCTCCACATAGCAAAACATGTAAAGCATTTGTCATCCTTGTCCAATCAAGCAGAACAGGCTCCTTCCATATGCGGAGAAAAATTAATTTTTGAAGTGGAGTACGCATACTACTAAATGAATAGCCGTCATACACCGTAAAGTGCGTGCGAATAATCGAAATATTAAAAAGAGCGATAAAGTTTATTACAAAAAAAAAGAAACTTCTTTCCTAATTTGGATGGTCAATAATGTTGATTTCGTTATCAGCATTCCGATTTTGTTGTTTTTAGGTTGATAAAAAAAATAATCCAAAGATCAAGATTAAAGTAATAGTGGATTCCACTATTTTTTGATCACAACAATGAATACAGTCAAGCAATTACTTTTTTTAAAAAAAAAAGAGAAAACATATCTCAATATAAATAGAACTAATTTATTTAAATGTGATAATATTCGATGATTTTTTTATTGTGGTAGAGGTTTGTCTAAAGAAACTAGCTTCATAAATAAATGCCGCTTTTCTAAAGGATAATGATGATGTACTGTATCTTTCAAGAAAATGAGAACAAATTTCAAATTAATGAGAAAAGATTTTCAAATTGTTGAGAAACAT
>VCJI01002285.1:12615-23677 GCA_024139395.1 Backusella morwellensis
GATAAATGTGCACCGTAAAGGCGCGCCAAATCATGTTTTTGGGAATTACACGATTTTAGTAAAGAACGTCCCCGCTGCTTCTCAAATACAAACGTCATACTAATTGGCTTTTTTTAGAGGGTCTGATATTGTCCGCCTTACTGATTTCTGCCAAGTTAAATGGCGAGTAGCCAGCAGAAATAAACATAATGCTAGCATATCAAACTTTGAAAGTAGGATTTAAATAGAACTCAATTAGGTTTTTTTTATTGTGAGAAACTCTTCAATTCTTTATGGAATGTTATTAATACCATATTTTCTTTTTAAAATGAACGACTACTTAAGAAATAGAGCCAATTAAAGAAATTATAGCCTTATTTGAATTTTCTTTCCAAGAAATTGTGTGATAGGAATATACCTTAGTTGATCTATATACTGCTTTATTTAACAAAGGGTATGAGGGATACTTTTACAGAACATAGATTCCAAGAAGGGCTGAAAGAGAAACGATTTGTATATAACGCCTCGCAACAGCCTTCTCTCAAAGTGACAAAGAAACTGGTATGATTTAAAACCTCTCTTATTTGCTGAGACTCTATCACGTGTGGGGGTGGTGAAAGGAAAAATAAAGCATCCTTTTCGGAATAATACCGGGTCTCTTTCCGTTCAAGAACTTTTCTTTTTTCTCAATATTTGTTTTTGTTTTTGGATCGGGTTTGTTTTGAAACAACGAGTTAAACGTTTAATTAAAGTACACATTTTATTTTTTTTATATATAGAATTACAATTATAAAATATATATGATATTAGAAATTAAATAAGGTATTCTTCATACACTATGTGTATGTGTTAATAAATAAAGAATGTTATGGGAACTCGTCAAGTGTGAGGTTGCTGGTATTAGATATTGATCCAATGCTTGAGGACTTTTCCGGCGGATCAACTGGAACGTGGAAATCTTTGGAGAAAGTACCGGATCCTGCAAGTGATGGGTGCGTATATTCGAAAATAGAGGCGTTATAAGTAGCTTGCTGCTTACTAATTTTCTCTGAATCTGCAGGTACTGGCTTGCGAGGAACAGGTAATGATTGCAATATAGCCATACCTTGATTCAGATCCTGCTTGCTGTTGGTAACATCATCTATTGATTCTGGTCGTTGTCTTGACCCAAAGGAAGGCCGAAGAATATTATTACGTTCTTCATCTACATTATTCGGGCCTTGTTCTAGCATATCGTCGATTTTCTTTTTGTTATATAAGTCATTAGAACCAAATATTCAACTATATCCTTAAAAATATTTTACCTTTCCACAGTTATCACAAAATTGACCGTCTTTGACAGTTGTAAAGTCATTGCGTAAAGCCTCAACCAGAAGAGTGGATTCGATAATTTCAAAATATACCGTAAAAGCCTAATTCGGGATTATGCTGTTGGTAAACAAAAAAACAAAAAAACAAACAAACAATAGGGATTTTTTTTTGTGTGTTTTTTCTCTCTCTTCAAACTTACATCGGAACGGTCTCCAAGGAAAGCAGTGATTTTAAAGATATTCATAGCAATGTTAACAACAAAGGTAGAAGCTAGACAAACAAGAGACTTTCGAGCAATCTTCTCAATTATAACATTTTGTTTGGTTACTGGTACATCGTTTGAGTTTATGTGAATAAGTAACCTAAAATGAATATATTATACATAATTAGTATATCTATAATTTATATTATTTAAATTTACATTTTCGTACCGTCTTATAAACATGCCACTCAAAAAAAGATTAGCTAATGCATCACCAACAAAGTTTAAAATGATAACGCCATTGCCCCTAATTTTTTTAAAAAAAAAATAACATAAAGAACGTTTAGAGTCGAGAAAAAAAAAGATAAAGATACAATCTTCTTTCCCAAGATCCAGAATCTGCCTAAAATATAATACTTTCATCAGAAAACCGTATACTTTTATGAGGGTTTTCTGATTTAATCTGTCTGAGTTAAATATTAGATCTGATTTCGGGAATTGTTTGAATCCTGGGAAAGTTCGACTTGTATCCGAGATTATAATAATAATAAAAGTGCTCTTTACCATTGTGCCCAACAGGTCTCTCCATTCATTGGTGATTGCTTTGCGATATCTTGCTGGATTGTATGAAACGCCAACTCGTAAGGCCAATCAGAAAATCGTAAACCGACAAGTAGTAACCCGACTATTTTGATCCAAGTCGAATGCCTATTGTGCTCCAAAATAAGTAACCGCATGAACATAACAATATAAATCAATAGATAATCTTTAAAATCGAAATGTTAGATAATGCGTCAGAATAAACAAATTATGATATCATTTACCAATGTGCCATAATCTATTATAAATAATGAAAGAATTAGAATAAATTACCCGGGTGCTTGATAAACTACCTATTTCATTTTACACTTACGAAACAAGTAATGGAAAAAAGGCACATGTTGAAATTTCAAACAAAGGTATTATTCCATATAAAAGACGGTGGATGAAGAATACTGTAACTTGAGCGATATTTACAAGATGTCTATTTTGCTTTAGTTCTTCCATACTACTTTCGTTTTACTACATATAATAAAGCCATACATTTTCCCACGCGATCTTCGATATTGGTTTAAGCATACAAAAAAGTTTCTCGCACAAACGATAAGAGACAGCCACATTCCAATGAGGTTGAGTCTATCAATGACCCGCTCCGCATATGCTGATAACTGAACCATGATGCTGTGCCGGGTGCTGTGTTGATAGAGTGAAAGAAAAAAACAAGAGACTTAACTGAGTCTCTCGAAAGAAACCATAAAAAAAGTGGAAAAAGGAATCGAAAAGTGAAAAAGAAAAACATCATTATGGTACAAAGGGTTATTGTTTTTTTTATTAAGCCAGCTTAAAATCATCTGACTTGTATCCAAAAGTCATAGTGAAGGGGGTGACCCAAGTGACCCCACCCCGGGTTTCCCCACACTTTCTATTTTTTGCTATATATTTCCATTTGTATAACCTTGGATGTTTATATTTGGTGATTTCCAGGTTTCCCAGTTATCTTCCTGGGCTTTGTCACCAAAGACTTTAAGAGCAGAAAGTTTGATTTTATAAGCTCCTGAAGGCACTGATTTCGGTCCCTGAGGTGATTCGATCATTCCTTTCCATATATATTTTTTCCTGTAATTCTCCATGCTGTTATCGTGCCTGGGAACCCATTCTTCTTGGATCTGCCAGAGTTTACCAATTGTGTTATTGTTCAAATCTTGTAGTTCAGTCTTGATTTCCGCGGTGGGACTACCAATTCTATTGTAAAGACACAATGTTTCACCCTTTCCAAAATCAAACGAGATGTCTGAAGTTGCCTTATACTTTTTAGAAGCTATTCTGCTGGGTTCATGCTCATGAAATTCTAGGTCACTTCTGGTATCGATGTAAGGATATCCTCGCTATCAGTATATATATTTAGTAAGTCAATAATATTTGGTATTAATGATTGCATCTTTCTTACTATTGTATCAAATATGGGCAGGTCACGTTGTTTGCCGACAGATCCAAAAAAAGGTACATTCATAGTTTCTTCAAATGTTAAATTGCCTGAGCCAGATTTTACGAATATATTTACGTAACCTCCATAAATGGCATGAGGGTGCTCTCTGTCAGCAGACGGATGCACAAAGTTTACATTGATATCTTTGGTTTCGTTACTTCCAAGTGTGAAGTTTTGATGGCTGAATGTTACTGTTGCATTCGACTCTATTATCGACGGCTTTTCTACAGGAACACTACTTTCTGAGAAATTAAACCCTAATTTAAATTCAAGTAAGTTGATTTGCAATTGTTCATATTTTTAATTTCATTTGTATTCCTTCTTTTTTTTTTCTTTTTCACTTGGTCTGTGTCATTTCACACACTTACCTGAAACGGCAATTGCTGGGTAATATTCGATAGCGTAGTTCATGGTATAGTTTGATTTATTGTACACTTTCACAGATACATTACTATTAAAAAACTCTGTGTCATTGAGGGCAAGTTTAAAAGGCTCTACAGATGAATATGATTTGATTGCTTCGTCAATCTAAATATTAAAGTTAAGTCGATTGTTTTTTAACTAAAGCCTATTAAGCGAATGTACCTGCACTAGACCTGATCCTTGTTTTAGTGGTGATTCTTTGAGCTTTGAAGCTGGTGCTTGTATTGGCGTTGCATGATTTATGATGCTTTGAAATGCTTTCATGGGTGAGTGGTTACCTGTTGCCTGCATATATAAGGCAATGCATCCCGCTATGTAAGGCTTTTATTTTGAAGGGAAAAAAAAAAGAGAATGAGAACATCTGGAAATTGTGTAACATATAAACTTACTGTTGCCATGCTTGTACCACTCATTGTTGCGTAGCCACCTAAACAAGTAATGTTACTAGAGCAATAAATTATGTGTCTATATTTTCATTACCAAAGTCCATAGGATATGTAGAGTAAATTGATCCACCAATAGCTGATATATCAGGTTTAAAGTGTAGCTAAGATTACAAAAAAAAACAGTATGAGGGAAAAATAAAATATCAAATCAGGTCATTCCATTAACTAAAAATACCTCAGGATCTGAGCCCCATGAAGAGAAACTAAAATGATCACATTCAATTTAAAGCATTCATATCAGTATAGTATTTCCAATATACCTTGAGACTTGTCCTCCTGTATGCACTGATGACATGGCTTTATGAAATTCCATTTCTAATTTTGCATTTGTGCTTCCAACAGAGCTTAGCATGTTGATTATCTTCCGTCCATGTCTTCTTGTAATACTCCCCAGAGGAATCTTAATTTCTGGAAAGCCTTTTATGGATATTGAGCGTAGTTCACTCGTTTTCTTATTACTAAAGAAAATAACGCCAGCTGCGCCTGCCCGTTGTAGATTCATAGCTTTTTTCCCAAATGAACATCCTCCTCGTTGTATAAGCATAATATGCCCACTTAAGTCCTGATTTATTGGTCTACAGGCTCTTCTTGAATGTTGGAAGATCGTTTTATTTCTTTTCTTGGATTTCTCCATGAAAGCAGTGAGCGTTCCAGAAGAACCGAATTCAGGATTATTTTCAGTCGGGATTCTATATTCTTTTGAGAATTAGTTCTATTAGTATAATTGCTTTGAAAGCATAAACACCATCTTAGTTTTAAGCTTTAATACCAAAGATATGCGCCTTCTTGGTTATAGGATGCAACACACGAAGTCTACGTGTCCACTTACGAGTATTATCTACAGACCCAACGGTAAGAACATGGCTTCCAGTGGAAGGGGAAGGTGTTCTCATTATTCCTGGTTACAAAAGGAGTTAAAAAAGCGAATATATTTTGTATATAACATATAAAAAAATTACCGTCATCTCCTTCATTTCCTTGAGCAACAATTACTGCCACGCCTTTATCTACGACAGATGATAAAGCAACTGCAAGAGAATCCTAAATGTTTTTTTTTTGATATTATGACTTTAGTATATATTTATTTTCATCCTTATTTTAAGTTTTTGTTTTGTATACCTCTTCCCATGAACCTAATCCATCACCAAGCGATAAGTTAATAATATTCATCCCAGCTTTTACGGCCATTTCCCTATTGAGAAACAATTAAACATACATATATATATATATAAAACAACCTCGGGAATTTTGGTATTTACACTGCACTCAAGATAACATCATCATCTGTGTATCCATCACAGCCAAAAATTCTAAGTAAACGATTTACACAATTTTAAAGTCTATTCCAACATTTATATCAGTTTTCATTGATGTACCTCCAAGCACCAAGTTCCACCCCAGGAGAAACACCTTCAAATCCCTAAAATAAACAATTTACTAAGTTTATATAATCAATTTCGAGTATTTCCAGTAAAAAAAATATCGATTCTATTCACTTTACCATACGCGTATCATTAGCAGCAATGATTCCTGCAATATGAGTTCCATGGCCATCACATCCATCCCTAAATGATCAAAGCCAAAAAAAAAGTTTTAAAAAAATTTGAAATGTGAACCCATCAATCCTGCTTTAGCCATATAATTATTTTACATTGGATCATCATCAGGCTCAGTTTTGGGATTTTTCTCTATCATGTTTAAATTATGTAAGAGGATTATCCATTGCTTTAAATCTAAAAAAAAATACCTCCATATGAATCTCCAACCAGATCATAACCATACCGAACAAGACATCCTTCCTAAAAAATTCAAAAATTTAAGTTCATCTAATGGATGGTAAAAAAATAAAATTGTTCATACTCCAAAGCATCCCCCTAAAGCTGGATGAGTATAGTCTATACCCGTATCAAGTATTCCAATCTTTATCCCTTTCCCTGTTATTCCAACCTTTTTTACTTCAGTAACACCAGTCATATCATGCGCACAATATAGGTTTGGCTTTTCTCTATCGTTGATAACAACAATGGTAGAATTGTACTGAGCAGGTGCGGTTGAGTTGACCTGAGCGGGTGTGAAGGTCCGCGGCCTTCTATATTTTTTGCCTCGCCAGTACTGTTTGACGTAATCTAACGATTGAACAGAGTCTGCAACAAATCTCGAAGGTCTGAATTTATGGAATGAGAGATTAGGGTGATTTTGTCGATCTAGTCTATCTTGCTGATCGCGATTTGGATAGATTTCTAATGATATGGCGTTCATTATCTCGGTAAATCTATATCTTACAGCAAATTTAATGTTTTCGTTTCGTAAGTGGTCCAAAAATGCATTCTGCTCTTCATGAACTGCTGACTGATTGAGGCAATCCGACTGAAAGCGAATAGTGAATCTATGTGACTCTGGATCTAATCTTAATATTTGTAGATCATCCATAATTGACGGAGAGGTATTTGCAATACACGTCTTTATAAATAACCCTGGAACGAGCAGTAGAAGTAGCTCCTTAAACTGTATGTGCATTATTGTTAGAGTTCTGCGAGAATAATAAAAATAATAAGAAGGAAAGCTAATTATATTTTGTTATATTTTGCTTTGCAAAGCTAATTATAGAAAACCTACAAGTATTATAACATAACAAACATCAATTCAAGTGTACAATGGCTTATCGGAAGTTTCATTTATTTACCAAATCTACTGTCTTTTTGAATGAACTTAATGAATAAACAAACACGTAGAGGGTCGTTTTGAGTTCCTTTTTTTCTTGTTACTTTTGCTCATTTACATATATATTTATTCATTGATAAAAATAATATATAATCAAGGTAGAAGAGAGAGAGAGAGAGAGAGAGAGAGAGAGAGAGAGAGAGAGAGAGAGAGAGAGAGAGAGAGAAAAAGATGAATATTTTTCTTTGGTGTGGTACGCTTTAATAAAGTAAAGCAAATGGAATTCATGGTAATGGACCAGTGGCGAAGACAATGAATACGGGTTTCTTTCAAAAAGGACCTATTTGGTTAAATAAATAAAATGGCTGTCTTCAACCTTTTTCATAAAACGATCGATCAATCTCTATCGATATTCTTTTTTATTGTTTATAAATAAGCGGCATTAGACTGAAACTTGTATTTAAATGCATTTAAATACATTTGAGAGCATTGGAGTACATTTAAATACATTTGATCACGGTAGCTGATACTATCATGGTAAATTTTCAGTGTAGGTGTCTCATGATAATGAAAAAGTGCGATGAAAAAATTAAATATGATCTTTCAATTGACTTTGAAAATTTACACAAAAGGCAATTTTGACTTTTAAAATTATAGAAAAGGAAATTTTGACTTTAAAAAACGTTCAAAATAACTGAGGCGTTTGAACAATTACGGTACCAGCAGACCCCGCTAGATCAGCATTCATTTCGAGCTTAAAGAGAGGTCTGATCATACTTTAACAAAGCCATTACTTGTCCCGTAGTTCAGAAATCTGTGTACCGCCGTTTATTCACAAACTTGAAATCACCTCATTTGATCAAGGTGCAAATTTACATGATGAGTTTTATTCCATAAGAGAGAGAGGGAATCAAAGAAAGAGCATGTGTGGTTTAAACAACGATAGTTGCATTTGAGATCTTGAGTAGATTACTGTTGTTATGGTAAATAAAAATACTCCGTCCAACGCAAGTACATGCATAAAATTGATCCTTTGTACTTTTTCCAGCAAAATGAGATTACTTTTTCTAAAAAAACTGTTTTGACATTTAGTATTTTGATCATTAAATTTTTTTTTAAAAAACGAAAATTCTAATTTACACTTAGGAAGATTTATGATACTTTAGATACGGTTTTATAAAGAGTAGAAAGTATTTATGTATACCATTAATTAGCTTGAGAGCCACTGATAAACAGGTTTTTTGGTGATCTTCCCGATGTAGAAAGAAAAAATCCAAGAACCAGGATTATAAGAAGGGATATGAAAGCAGAAGATGGTTGGTTCTTGTGATCAGGGCCATTTTACCAACAAGTCTCATTTTGTTACAGAGCCACTAATAAACAATCTATTGTAAAGAAATCTATTTTTCAACAATAAATATTTTTTTTTGGCGTCTTGTCGTTTTCTTTGCGAAAAGAGTCGTACTACAGTGATTTCTTTTCATAAGCTCACAAAAAAAATACAAACTGTCAATTGCTTTATTTAGATATTGCTCTTTGCTGACATGTTTCCGCATGGAATAATGGATTTATTTAATTCAGACCATGTTGATTTTAGCAATAATGTAAATTTTGATTCGTCTGTTTCAGGTAGATGATTTTACACGTGGCGTTTGAGGCCATTTAAATGATCAGCAATAAAGGATTTGCTATGAATGTAGGAAAGGAACAAATGGTAACTACGTCTCTCTCCAAAATTGAACCATTTTAGTATGATGCTATATCTAATAAACAAAAAAAAAAAGAATCATCCTTTCTTTCTTCGGAAATTTTAAAACGAGAGAAAAATGCAAACTTAAGGTCAGATAGGTTGTAGCACACGTTAAGTAAAATGATCAGCTTTCTCTATTTTTTTTTTCTTCTTCATTCCAGTTTTTTTTTATTTTTTTTTTCTCCTCCTCCCTCTTCTTCTTTCCTTTTTGTTAATATAATAAATGACTCTCTTTACACCATCTCTGATTACACCATCCACATCAAAACTATTTTCCTATTTTCCTTTCTCTAATCATAGCAAGTCGTGTGCATCATCTAAACAAAATGATCCTAATATACCAACTTATATCACCATAATTATGCGTAAGGACGGCACTCCGACCACAAAATGTTTGAATCCCCGTTCAACAGTGCTGTCTACCCGTAGAAGAAGATCGCAATCCTATGGGGTCACCTCACCTCCGAAGCAACGTAAAATATCAATGTCTTCTTTTATTCCTCGATTTCATCATAACAAACGTAGTCAAGATACGCACGAGGAACCAATAACTGCCGACTATCTAACGTTACGTAGTAAGTTTTAAAGTCATGTCGATGTTATTCCACAGAAGAGTGTGTTATTTAATCATATCCTCCCCTCTTCTATCACTCACACACAAAATGAAACAGACAGAATTCAACAACTACCGACAGAGATTATCACACAAATTCTACTTTATTTAGATCTTGTCAGTGTACAGCGAGTCTCCCAGACCTGTAGACAGTTTAATAATATGTGCGGACATAAAAATCACTACCTCTGGCAAACACTATTTCACGCCGATTTCCTGATCCCAAAAAAGCGA
Source organism: Backusella morwellensis (assembly GCA_024139395.1). NCBI lineage: Eukaryota > Fungi > Mucoromycota > Mucoromycetes > Mucorales > Backusellaceae > Backusella > Backusella morwellensis. Next base: position 22,261 of record VCJI01002285.1, read on the forward strand.
CCCGACATCACACCCTATTACGAGCTTTACAAGAACCACTTTGAACTAGATAAGAGGTGGAAAAACGGACAGGTCACTACCCGTTACCTGACGGGGCACGATGACAGTGTGTACTGCCTGGTGTGGGCCGGTAAAGATAAGATTGTCAGTGGCAGCCGGGATTGGTCGATCAAGATGTGGGACCTGAGCAAGACAGACTCGCCTCTTGTCCTTACAAAGACGCAGCATGAGGGAAGTGTGTTGTGTCTTCGCGTCTCTCCAGACATGTCGTTTATCGTTTCGGGATCCTCAGATGCAACCTGTCTCATCTGGTCGTTGCCTGACTTTACGCCCAAGCATCGCCTCGAGGGTCATACCGGCGGAGTGCTGGATGTGTGTGTGCTGGACAACTACATTGTCAGCTCCTCACGGGATACCACCATTCGTGTTTGGGACATGTCTGGACGAGAAGTACGACGACTTGTTGGGCACTCTGGACCTGTGAATGCACTTGGATCACATGAAAACCGAGTAGTTTCAGCATCGGGCGACGCTACCATCAAGCTCTGGGATATCGTAACCGGCGATTGCTTGCGTACATTTACGGGTCACACAAGAGGTTTAGCATGCGTCAAGTTTGATGGTGCGTTGATATATAGTGGAGGACAGGATAATAAATTAAAGGTGTGGGATATCAAAACCGGGGAGTGTGTATCGACACTATCAGGTCATTCAGATTTAATTCGAACCATAGATAGTTTTGAGGTAAAATAGAGATGCGCTCCATTCATCAGAATACTAAAATATCAAAAATAGGAAAGGGCAGTGAGTGGAAGTTATGATAAAACTTTAAGAGTATGGGATTCGAAAAAAAAGAGATGTCTACTCAGCTTCCAGAGTGGGCACTCGAGCTGGATATTTAACTGTTTGCTTAATCGAACAAAAATCATCAGGTAATAATATAGATTAAATTCGTTATATATATTTGACTTATATATTTTTTTTGAAGTGCTGGTCAAGATAAAAGAATCATGGTGCTTGATTTTGGATGCAATCTGACAACAATAGATGGATAAATTTTTTTTTTTTGTAAAATAGAGTCTTTTTATGCATAAACATCAAGCCTTTTCTAAATATAATTTTTGTGTGTGACAAAGATGACTGTAAACCAATCACTCATTTTTATTATGGGTGACGTATTTTGTTTATCATTGGGGCTGAGGTTTCACTCCTTATTTGCTTATTTCTCACTTTATTCCTCCTTTTGCAAGTCGAAAAACAAACTCTAAAAAAATTGAACTAGCTCTTTTTTTTTCTCTTTCACACCTTTCTCTTTTTCCCTTTTTTTTTCTTCTTCTTTTTTACTCTTTTACTCTTTGTTCTTGTTTCTTTACCTCTTGTTTTTTTTTTCCGTTTAGCATTTGATTATATCCCCCCT